>CAAE01014978.1:0-21028 GCA_000180735.1 Tetraodon nigroviridis
TCCCTGTCCGTAACTGCCTCATTTCGTGTGAGGTTTGCTTCTCCTTATCTGCATATTTGACCTGAAAAGAAGGGTGTCAGGAGATCCGGAGCTCATCGTATGTGGGAAGACGGCGGTGATTCACCGAGGACGAGAAAACACAATCGTTTCCTTTTTAATCTACACATTACACGGTCACATTCACCGTCACGTGTCACAGGGACAAATAGGCGGCGGAGTGTTTCTTGTGGCCCAAGAACACACATTGTACAGGTTTAGTTGAAGCACGCGTGATGTCATTAAGGAGATTGTGATGTTGATGAGTCATATGCTGAAGCTAGTTCATTGGATAAGGGCTAAGACGCAGCAGTGACATCCTAAAGCATTCAGACAAATAGATGAAACGATTACCCAAAGCTTTGAGGGATGGATAAAATGAGGACAAAATGGAAATGTACACATTGTATAGACTGTGTGTGTCATATTGGTCCAGACATCTGCAGTTTAATTTATGCTTCTTGTCAGTGTTAATGCAAAGAAAAGAGACTGCAGCCTCTTCAATGGCTTCACCTCTGCACACCACCTAAACTTGGAAAAAAGAATTAAAATTTCTCTGATTAGATGCTATATTGGCACTGCTTTACCAAGAAAAAGTGCTTGCTTGGGTAAAAACGCTAGTGTGCTCTTCTGGGAAAAAAAATGTCTTATTTATTGACATTGGATTCACTTAAATTAAATTTGTTTTACATTAAATGAACCAAATTCAGTTTAATTTAAATAAATCGGAAGAAGCACAAGACCACGGAAGCAAAGAGCGAGTTTGCCCCAGTGACCCAACCCTGACACAAGGAAGTGGAAAGAAACCCAGAGCTTCATAACGTCATGATGGCTAGAGGTTAAATAATCCTGGTCTAACTATATGAGTATTGTTTCAACAGACGAGTCTGTTAGGATGATATGATGCTACTAGCTTGGTTTCTAAAGGGCTCACAGGTCAGCAAGGTGCTTCAAGACATGATTCTGAATTACAGAGTTAAATGGCCAAAAGGAAGCTAATGCTCGAGATAGATAATCTCCTGCTGACTTTTGGCAGCAATCCGGCAGAGCTAAAGGATTTAAAGAAACTCTGATATCATGCTAATAATGAATTAGCCCAGCCTAGATATACTAGATGCATGGGCTCATTTTCTGGAAAAAAAAATAAAATAAAAAATAATGGCCATAAACCCTAATGATGGAAAGTTTAGGGGGGTTTACTATACGTAACCTGTCAAAAAAACAAAAATAAAAAAAATGATATATATATATATGTATATATACATACATTTGACCTAAAATCAAACTGCCAATCTAGGGCACAATATTTCTTAGTGTCCATGTTGGCACAGGAAGGTTTGTGTTTACATCGTTATCAATGTTAGCCCAAAAAAAAGACTGAGCGTAGTGGTTTTCAGGGCTCATGAAGGCTTTCCGGCTCTTCTAGTTCCAGTGTAACAATTAAAATTTTATTATCAAAGAGGCTTGTGAATCTTCACCATGAAGCAAAGAGAGAATACATGAGTACAGAGCTGTTAGAGAGACAGGGCTGGTTCTTCTTTTCTTCAAAAAGAATAATAGACAGTTTTAGCTTTCGGAGGAGCTTTTTATAAGCTGTTAGTCCGTTTGTTCAGGCTGGATGGTATTCTTTTAGAACATCAGTTCCCTCTGCCGTTTTGTGCCTTAAGGACCAAATGAGTGAGTTGTACCAAGGCAACATCCTCTGAGTCGTCACCTTCTTTTTTGGGTAGTCGATACCCAGAGCAGCATCAAAAGTGAATAAAACAACGAGTCCGTCAAGTTTTCCATATTCGTGCCTCTTTGTGAGTTTATATTGAGCGACATTGTGCGCGGTATGATTATGTGCTTGCAGGGCTCAGCTGACTCATACACTAGCAGACCATCAGACTCAGATGTCTCCCTGGAGGAAGAGCGGGAGGTGCAGGCCCAGGTCCAGAGCCAGAGCCCCAGCCAGAGCCAAGGACCGGGACAGAGTCGCCAGGAGAGGGAGCAACAGGCCACCGTTCAGCTAGAAAGAGCCAAGGTAGCCCAGCTGTCCAGCGAGGCAGCCCATCTGTGGAAGAGTTCTACCACCATTGAATTTAAAAGAGCTGAAGTTGCTTCCTGTAATTCTGTCCCACAGACCAAGCCTGTGGCTTTTGCCGTGAGGACCAACGTCAGCTACTGTGGGGCACTGGATGAAGACGTTCCAGTCCCAGCCACAGCCATCTCCTTTGACGCCAAGGATTTCCTTCACATAAAAGAGGTTCATACGCTTCTACGATTCTTAAAATCACCGATTCTGGTTTTTTTTTTCCAAATTGATTTATGTCTGGTTGATTTTTCCTTTCTTTTGCCACAGAAGTTCAACAATGACTGGTGGATTGGTCGGTTAGTGAAGGAGGGCTGTGAGATTGGTTTCATTCCCAGTCCTCTTAAGCTTGAAAATATACGACTCCAGCAAGAGCAAAAGAGAGGACGAGTCCAAGGGTAAGTGGCAGACGATAGCCGTCACTTCTGATCCTGCGAGGTCACGTTTTACCCCACCTACACGCTCAGCATTTCAGCAGCTACCGTTCATAGTAGCCCTATAATGGTATATCATTATAACAATCTTCTTATATTGCGTAGGGTTAAAGTTCACACCAAGCTAGTATAGCCTAACCGCTACCTTTGATTCTTTACTGTGTTTGTCCTCGAGCAGCAGGGTAACAGTCTTCATCACTGTGAGAGTCCAGACTGGCTTCCGTCACTTTGAAATCAAAAATAGATCAAAAATGATCTTTTCTGTCAGACAGAAGTCGCAGAAATCATTCGATGATAAACAGGACCCCATTGATCAGATCTTATCTTGGGTCAGTTCTTTAATCTATGGCGCTCATGGCTTCTCCTAAGCACATCTACGTTATTTTTTTGTTTTTGTCATTTCTACAAATTTAAAGTAGCAAAATGCTAGGGATGTCATCTGCACATCACTGTTATTTTTCTTTTTTTTTCCCCCTTATGGTCTTTGTGGGGTCTGTATTTTACAACCATGTTTTTTCCTCAAATATTGCAGCACAAGTGACAGTCAGGAGGGGATTTCCTTCACACACCTTCTTTAGATACACTGGCTCAGTTGTGCATGCGACCTTTATGTGTGATTATGCATTCCTGGTAAATATATATATATATATTGCTTGTTGTGACACACTTTCTTTTGTTTTTTTCTTAATTGCCTTTTTTTCCCTGATAATACTAATAATAAAATAATGATACTGATAACAACAACAACAATAGTACTAATGTATCATCCATTGAAGCTACTCATAATTAATATTAAATAATAAATAAAGACATCAGACGGGAGCAGAGAAATCAATTAGACTGGGGTTCACAGCAGCCTGACAGAGAGAGCACTGAGACTCCAGAGAAGATAAAAGGTTAAGACATGGAAATTAACAGGAGAGAGAGAGAGAGGAGAGACAAATCTATACGAGCATTAGTAAAGCCTGCCAAAGCCATTTTTACTGTATGCAAGAAAAGTTCATTGTCCTTAGTCAAAATCTGATTTTTTTTAATACTACAACGTAAGTTGTAAAATGTTTTATATAGGACTTGGAGCAGAAACCATAACACAAGTACAACAAGTAGAGTGCTGGGCTGGGAAGCGGAGGTTTTCTCAGCTCTCGGTAGGGGAGGTGCCACTACACAATCAGAGCACTGATTGAGCAGAAAAAAGACAGAACTCGCTGTTTCACAGCCATTGTTTAAAATAAAAAGATAAAACAATTAATAAATGAATTAATCAATTAACAATCAATTAAATCCTAAACAGGTCTAAGTCAGATTCACCTCCTTAAGCCGCCGTACTGTTCTAACGCTAAGCTCACAACGTAGGGCTTCGGCGCTTCACTTTCTAGCCCTTCCAGAAGGCAAGACATTTGAATCCATTAAGTAGAAGTACATTTTCACTGGAACAGAGAAAGATCTGCCCATTGGAATCTAAAGTTCTAGAAATATGAGACTTTCAGGACAGCCCAGTCACCTAACTAGAGACATGTGCAGAGACAGCTCTTTCGTCCCCATTTAGATGCTGTTTTAGATGCTGTTTTAGATGCTGTGCAGTGGGTAAAGATCTTCAACATGAAAAAGTTGTTTAATTTTATTAGATATAAATGATATAACTCTGGCTTATGTTGCACTGATATCACCTCATAATTATTATTATTATAGTTATTTTTCAGTAAGTCTGGAGGGAACTCTTCTTCCAGTGTAGAGGATGGGTGTTCTGCCTCTATCCGACCCCTCATATCCTCGGCAGGTGAGAGCATCAGACAGGGGGGAGGGGGCCCCTTTCATAGCTCAGGGCCAGGCTTCCGTAAATATCTGACATGGAGGGAATTAGGAAAAGAGACAGAAAGAAAATGAGAGGAAAAGACTTCCCATGTCTCTGCATAGAGCTTAAGTTCACTGAGTAGAGTTGTTGGTACTTTTCCATGATCCTCCTCTTCCTCCAGTTGAGGACTGCAGGCGTTCTGAGACTGGGGCTTACCACAGTGTGCACCCACCGTCAAGACTATGAACCCCCCCTGAACTGCACTCATGTGACTTTGTGAATATAACTTTAGGAAAATAGAAGTACTTTTGATATATATAAATATATATATATATATATATATAAAAAATGCTTGATAGGTTTCCTTTGCTAACAAATGTCATGACGAGTCTCTGAGCATGTTCGCGACTGACGATGAGATCTCCTCTCATATAACAGTGTCTGACATCACTATTTCTGTCTCCTCTCTTCCTCCACAGGAAAGCAGAAACAGAAAGTGGTAAGTTTGGTGATGGTAAAAACACTCACCAGCACTGTACAAGACTTGTGTTACAACTCACATGCATATACCGTAAAAAGAATTCTAAACTAGTCACATGATCTTACTCAGTTGTTTGTAGTGAAAAATAGAAGACTCTCATCCGTTCAAGTAGACATGTTATCTAAATACTTCCTATGACTACCTCAAACTTACAAATTGTATTCAATTCAGAATATTTCATAGAATTTAATGTAAGGGGTTTTGTTTCAAGTGCTACAAAACAAAGTTTCATGTTACAATATCAATCAATTGATTTTGTAACAGTGTAGATAGAATATATCACCTTTTTTATACACATTTTTTTGGTTACATCCTTATATAGTAAATAAATAAATATTTTATACACAAAGTGAAAAAAAAATAATTTTGCACCGACGAACACCTTACTTACTTACTTACTTAGTAAATAACAAAATGCTTAGAATCCAAACTGTTCCATTAAAATAGATTTTGGTTTTCATGGCTTGAGAGACCTTCTGGAGCCTTTTGCTGGGCTTTATTGGGCTTTACGGGGCTCGTTTGCTAAGCAGTGGCTATTGTCTGGCTCAGAACGGTGGCGTGCAGGATTGACAGCTGACCTTGTGGAACTTGGGTTGTTGTTGGCTACTTCAGACTTCTTACATTTAAAAATGCTGGAGGCCAGATTGCTCTAAGCAACCTTCAGGATGGCAATTCTTTGACCTCTTGGTGTCATTTATGTGAAATGTCAGTGGTGAGACATTAGGTAGTCTCACCACTGAGATGTGTCTTTCCAAATCATGTCCACTCAACAGAATTGCTACACGAGGGCTTGAGGCAAAACGTAAGAAACATCTGAAAGACACTTCAGAGAAATGAAAGGCCCACAGAGCTGAAATTCAAGAGTTACAGGAAAGGATCTTTCTAAAAAAAATATTTTTCACTGTGGGGTACTGAGTTTAGAGATGTTTGGGATTTAGAGATGAGATATTTGTTGCATATGTGTGAAAAGGCCTCTGAACTTAGCTGTTTTGTGTATAATCAATAAATTGCCATTGGTTTTCTTTTTCAGATATGTTCAGTTCCTTTATTTTTTTCTTCTAATTCCTAAGGAAACAAAGAGACCTAAAAAAAAAGACAAAAAAATGTACACATTAATGGGACAGTTTGCGCAAGAGTGCACCGATCTTTATCTTGTATTCTTCATTGATCTTTTGCGACATGCCTCACCGCAGCAGTACTGCTTTTAACACATAAGTCGTGCCCAGCTGACTCAGCATTTCTGTGCAGCTGCCACGCCTGCGATGGTGCGGAGTGGTGCTCATGAACCTTTTTGTGTCTTCAGACGGAGCACATCCCCCCGTATGATGTAGTTCCTTCCATGAGGCCCGTGGTGCTAGTGGGCCCGTCACTCAAGGGTTATGAGGTGCGTTGCTGATGCCTGTTCTTAATGACATTGTGATTAGGTTGTCCTCTGCAATCAGCATGTTAGCCTTTTCATCTTATCTTATGAAATATTTAATATGAAATATTAATTATGAAATATTTAAACACTATAAACGTGCTAAATAATAATAACCCAGCAGAGTATTGTTCAGTGCTGTTATCTAGTAGGTCAGGAGTGGGCAATTATTTTGCCTGAAGGGCCACATTGGGTTTTAGATCTTGATGAAGGGGCCAGCCCCCAAATGAGGATCAGAGGTTAATTAAAAATTGTGCTTGATGGATTATTAACGTGTTAGACTAATTAACATGTTAGCATGCTCGGTGAAGAATTGGTTGAACTTCTTTCTAACCAGTCAAGCTGACAACTTTCTTAATTTGGCTTGTGAAAACTTGTTGCAAAGTCTCTGCGGGCCAGATTAAACAGCTCATCGGGCCACATGTGGCCCCCGGGCCTTAGTTTGCCCACCTCTGTAGTAGGTCCTGGTAGGTTAGATTCCTTCAGCATGTGTAGATGTATTTTTCTTGCCCAAATTCCAAACAATTTAATGAAGATGAAAACAAGAAAACAAAAGTATTTTACTCAGCCTAGTTGATCAAACATGGTCTATTAAAGGGAGTGAAAATGAAATGTTTTAGTCTGACCAAGCCGTAGACAAAGATGTGATGTGCCATTTTCATCGTTAGATAAAATTTAATATTTTAATGATGTAGTTGGGTGAGAGTGTAAAATCAAGCAATGCTGACAGAATGTTTTGAACATGTGCTCCTGTGCAGGTAACAGACATGATGCAGAAAGCACTCTTTGACTTCCTCAAGCACAGATTTGATGGCCGGTAAGATGAACTCGTCCTGCTCACACTGAACTGCAGCTAAAAAGGAGGAAAAAGTGGTGACTTTGCACAACATATTTATATATATAGATATATATATCTATATTTGGAAAACATTTTTTAGGATCTCTATCACACGAGTGACTGCGGATATATCATTGGCCAAGAGGTCGGTCCTGAACAACCCCAGTAAAAGGGCCATTATAGAACGGTCCAACACTCGCTCCAGCCTAGGTAAGAATGTGCTGTTTCGCATACTGTCCGTACATTATGAGCACCAAATTAACATTTAACTTTTGTGTTGATTTTCTGAACAAAGACTTGATTCTTTTCTTTTTCTGATCTGTGTTTCGTCCCATCAGCTGAAGTGCAAAGTGAGATTGAGCGGATCTTCGAGCTGGCACGTTCCCTGCAGTTGGTTGTGCTGGATGCGGACACCATCAACCACCCAGCGCAGCTCCTTAAGACCTCACTGGCCCCAATTATTGTTCATGTTAAAGTCTCCTCGCCAAAGGTAGACAATAATGCCAAGAATTGAAATCCATATGTCTGTCAACGTTTTAGTATTTTTTTTAATGCCACTACAGTCATATTTATCTTCTCCAAACCAGAGACTCGCATTGTAACTTGAATCTTTGGGTCTTACCTCCTTGACAGGCTGGATGGTGGAAGAGATGCAAAGGTTTTGTGTCTGATCAGAGTTGCGTGCAGTATAGTTTCTTCGTGATGTGCATTATTTTTTTTAATCGTGTTAAGTATTGGCACCCTACCATGTATATTCATTTGGAGAGAAAGCGCAAGAACAGCTACATATGTTAAAGGTAACAGACTCTGATATTAAACTGTTGTGCATCTTGCCCAACCACAAGATAAAAGGCCTCTGATTGAAATGCACCAGTTATTTGCACTACAGCGCCACCGCATGGAAGAATAGGCGTACTGCACTTATCACTTCACACGAAAGGAGGAAAAAAAATGTAAGCACGCAAAAAGAATGACTTGCACAGGATTTAGGAAGTATTTTGCAAACATATGTACTTTTGAAAGATAAATATCACTTTGTAATTCTTTCAGTCTAACATGATATCGATGTGGTTTGAAAACTTTGAAAATTTTGCCATTTATCTTCGTCTAGGCCTTTTAAACATGACGTACAGTACACGGGCAAAATTTTTTTTAAAAAGTACTGCACGTTTTCACATTACTGCAGTGCAGTTATCTTAGCAGTAATAATGTCATAACCACTATCCACTGGCAGCCTACAGTGTTTTAATATTGGTCCCTCAAATGATATCAGTGGAGCATTTTTCCCTTCCTAGGAATGTTTCAATGATACTTGTGTGTTTGCAGTATTTATTTGTTTGGTAACACTACCTGTTATTCCTAAAATTGCAGTTTTTTTGTGAGACCAATGAACTTCCATAATAGAAAAAAACCCAGCCAGGACTGTTCTGTTCTTTTTGCCCATGTAGTTGTGTTTTGTATTGATTTTAAAGTAGCAACTTTGTGCTTACAAAGGTTTACATGTAAGGTGCTTTAGAATGAGTCATAGGTTCCCCCTACAAGTATGCAGCGTGAAAATGACCAGTCAGCAAATGACTAAAGGTGCTCAAGCACCTTCATCTTGTTCCATTACCCACGGCGGAGACTCTTAAATCATGTTCATTACACAATGGCATCAAGCAGAAAATTAAAAAAGTGACCCTAAATATTGCAATATGTTTACCAATTAACACAAACTAACATGATGTTGGAATGATCTGATTTTTGGCGGTGCTGTGGGTTTGAGACTCACCCTCACTTGTGTGCTGGCACATATGTGCATGCAGACTAAACGTGGACTCACCGACGGCAATGGCAGCCGCGCGGCAAATGCTGTCGACGTGCATGCAAATAAAACTGATACAGTAACCTACGATCATTGCTGTTATGTTTCATCATATTCTTCGGAAAATGGAGAGATTACAACTTGACATGGTGTTGCGTCTTGTGATCTAGGTGTTGCAGAGGCTGGTCAAGTCCAGAGGGAAGTCCCAGAGCAAACACCTGAATGTGCAGCTGGTGGCAGCTGACAAACTGGCCCAGTGTCCCCCAGTGAGTAGCTTTACTAGCCCTCTATTTAAAAATGGTGGTCCCGTTCCGAATTCCTAAAAATCGGATGGCTTTGGGTTAAAACCTTAATGCAAAGCCACCAAGAAATACATGTTAGGATTGAATATTTTTTTTAATGGAAACTAAAACCAGTGATTTATTTGTTTACATTTGGGACGAACACACAAACCGTATACATCTACAAGCTATTCTAATAAGGTCAGATTTTATTGTTGCTGTAGTTAAAGTACAGTGAAAAGTACAGGCTGTATTAGTGTTATTCACAGCAGCTAAATGTTATAAATGTCCATAATTAGAGAACAGGAAGTCATCTTTAGTGTCACCATGGAGACCCCCAGTCCTCCTCATGAGGTTGAGACGTTTCTCCCTCTTACCATCTGCTCAAAACAGGAAATGTTTGACGTCATCCTGGACGAGAACCAGCTGGAGGACGCCTGCGAGCACCTTGCTGAATACCTCGAGGCCTACTGGAAAGCGACCCACACTTCAATGGCTACGCCGCTTAACCCCCTGCTGGGACGCAACCTGGGCCCCGCCATCCTCACCCCGTACCCCAGCACTATCTCTGGACTGCAGGTACAAACTTCTGCGGCCAAGCAAAATAACACGGCGACTGTCGGAAAAAATAAAGAAAATATTCACCTCAAGTAAAAAAGCCATCATATCGCCCATTTTTCGATACTGAGGCCTTTCTCCGTTTGTGTCTCCTCTGCGTCGGCCATCGCTGCGTTCGCGTTAATAAGCAGAGCCAAAGAATGCGACAGAGCAACCACGCGGGTGACCATTCCACTTCCAACGAACGACGCAACCTGATGACGTCCGAGGAGAATTTCCACAACGAGCGGGCGCACAAAGGACGCAACCGCATGTCTTCTGGCTCGCAGCATAGCCGAGAGCACCAGGACCCCTACCAGGACTACCAGGACCCCTATCAGGACGCGTACAAGCCCCATCGCAACAGGAGCTCACCCGGCAGCTACAGCTATGACTCCCGACATCGGCTCTGAGCCGGCCCAGCTCCATCCCCATTCTACCCATCTATGCTGCAGACTTTCCCTGATTATGCCTTTTTTTTTTTTTTTTAAGGTCGGCATTGTGATTTGTTGCCCAGCTGGTTCCCTCCTTAAAGACGATGACTTGCTAATGGTTGAAGCGGGGGCGCTATAGTTTGCACGTCGCGGCCAGATGAACGGAGAAAGAACCGAGCTAACCCAGGGCCGTGTAAAATCCATTTAACCAATTGCATGCTGGTAGATGATCAACCTTGGCATTGATTTCACTCATTTTTTGTACTATAGCGTTCTAGACTTTTCAGCGGGAGGGTGGAAGACGCAGAGGTCCGATTTTTCTACGCCGCCGGTAGATCGAGAGCATACGACACGCGCAGACGACACCCTAACGCCATGGCTACTACAACTGGTGCTTCACATTTCCATGTGCGTTTATTTGGTAGTCTTTTTGAGCAACGCCATTTGTTTATTTATTGATTTTTTTTTATTTTTTTTTGCACGAGGGGAGCAGATGGTGCTGGGATCAGATCTTGGTCCCCGATAGGACGGCAATACCGCTTCTGTTCCGAACAGCTAGCACTTAGAGAAGGCAATAGTCCGAGAAAGATCATCACGAGTGGCTTCTGAGGACCACGTTTACCAGCACAAACAACAGATATCGCAAGGAGAAGAGGTTGCGCTGCTGAGGGTGTCCTGTCCGCTGCGTTTTTGGAGTTTAACAGACCGACTGGATTATTTGGGAAACATCGGTTTAAAATAACTTGTATAGTTTCATATTGATTCATCATGATTTTGGCTTCCAGCCATTGAATTTCCTTCAAGGTTCAGACAGAAAACCTTTTTTTTTTTTTCCCCTCCCTCCCACCAATAAAAACATCATCGAAGCCATTACCAGTGCATAATCCGGCAGCGTGCGCTGCAGTTGACGTCAGCCCGACGACGTCAACCGTTTTCATGAGTTGTAGAACCAAATACCCAAGTGAGCTACTTTAGGGAGCAGGTGGATTTTTTTCTACAGACACAACAGCGACAGCCTTAATACAAATCACGAGAGCGGTCGGGGGAAAAGTTCTTTGTTGCCATGGTAACGATACTACGTACAACAGTACAATGGGCGCCGAAATGATTCGGTACCATCAACATTTAGTGTTCCTACTAGCAGGCGGTGATTACAAAACCCTAGCTGAAGATGCATACAGCTTTTTAGCTTTTGCCCCCACGTTTATTCAAAAAGAAAGAAAAAAAAAAAGGTTTTCTGTCTGTTGGGTCCCTAAAGCACCAAGAATGTGACATGTTGGAATCAGCTGCATTATAGTCTCTGTATAGCTGCTGCATGTTGTCCTGACTGCAGAGCATGTTCCCTGTAAGTAAAATAGAACCCTGCTGTAATTGATTTGTGTAAAAGTCTCCGGCACGTATCTCCGAAAAAAAAGAAAAACAAAGAAAAAAAAAAAACCTGGAGGAAACAAAAGCAAAAGTTCGATAAATGATATCCCTGGATCCTTGAGGTTTGTACCTACCGCAACACAACGGGAGAAAATCCTTCCCGGGCAGTGAATTCTTGGCGTTTTGAGCATTCCGTGAGAAAAACAACGCCTTTAACTTCAAATTTCAGCTCGGAGAATAAACAGAAGAGACTTTTATCAGAGCAAAAAATGCTGCTAATGAGGAAGAACTGTCAGGATGGTTTCAGCAGTGTACATTCCTTTTGGATATGGAATGTCTGTGAATACGTTTGGGTTTTTTTTTAACGCAGTAAAAACACATTATTAAGTTTAAAACAACACCAAGTGTGTATACAAGAGACAATAAGGGTTTTCGCACTGTCTATGGCTTCCATACGTTTGACAGGGAGCCCTTTCTAAAAAAAGAAGTATTGAAGTAAAGTGTACCATCAGATTCTGATTTACCTGGCAGTTTGTCTTTGGTTTTTTTTTTTCTTTTTGTTAAATAAATCATTCTTTAAAATTGCAAATGGGCCTATCTTAGAGTTGGCTCTGTTCTTTTATGATGAGCCATTCTGATGTCTTCCTTCTCCTCTTCCTTCCCTCGTTTGGAGTTTGGGCTCCACGGTTATCACTGATGCCTCACACAAAGCAGGTTAGCGGCTAAAAAAACAAAAAATGTACATTTTAACAAATGTAGAATAACAGAATAACCAGAGATTTTACTGCTGAATCAGTTACGGCTGTTTTCGAGACTGCAGCATTTTAAAAAGTCTGCCAGTTTTAATTACACTGAGGGAGGCCTATTGCCTTCTTTCAGTCAGCGTCCATTAGGACAATTACACTCAAACAGCATGTGAGCAGGAGGGAAAACATTTCATTAAAATGCGTTTTACTACAGAAAAGCCCTCTAGCTTCACTGCTGTTTCTGATTTTCAACCACTCACTTTAAACTTTTCCAATCCCCAGTAACAGGCCAGGCTGAGGCCGAGCGCCCCCAAAAAACCGTCCCAGATCCCCCAAGAACTGAACATCAACATAAATATTACCCAAAAATTACACAGAAAATACAGATAAGAGGATTTAGTGCAAAATGTCAAACCTGTGAAAGTCAGTCCTTCCTGTTTTTTCGTCTAAAATAGGAATTTCACTGATACTGTTTATCCATGGTTTAATCATCATAATATCGTAATCTAAATGTGTATATACATCTCTTTTCACTAAGCATTCGGCAAACTACAACACAAAACCACTGAGGCAAAAATAAAGAAGTAGAAGAGTTTATTACATCAGTAAAGATCAACAGAAGGCACACATAAACGGGCACTGTCGCGGCGTCTCTTCACCCACACCGCCGTCTGCGAGTCGGCCGCTCGTTTTACAGAGGCCGAAAATGATACAACCTGTGGCGCACACAAAGCAAATGCAGCCATTTGAAAAAATATATTTGTATATAATTATACACCTTTTCTACATACTGAAGCAAATCAACTATACAAAAGGCATAAAGTCCATGCTTCTTATTAGCATCATAAATGGCAGTGTCACAACAATTAAAAATAGGAGTAGTACCTTTGTCAGTTTAGAAAAAACATATAAGTTTATATAATGCCAAAAATATTAGCTTTGAAAGAAGGGAACGGTTGAATATACATGTTTAGAGGAGGACCAGAACATCTGGGGAAAAAAATATCAGCCAGTCCCTTTCAAAGAGTGATGTTTTCCAAACTAATTAGTCAAAGTATTCCATGGCTTTGAGAGATTTTTGGTTGGACTACAAATCCCAGAGTTCATATCAGGACTACAGCAACAGCCATGCAACTACATTTGAGTCACTGGGGGTTCACAATGACAAAGGAGCCCCCCCCACCCCCCCCCAAAAAAACCAACAACAACAACAAAAAACAAAGCAAAAACATAAATATAGTTGCAGCGTGGTCATTAACATTTGGATGCTGTAAAATCTGTAAAAGCCTAAAAGCTATGACTCAAACTGTAATATCAGAAATACGAGACAGAGGTAAATTTACAAAAAGATGCTCTGTTGTGTGCCTGATTGCAACATCATTGTCATGGTTACTTGTTTAATGCTATGACTAAATATTGATTAAATGTTATTTTATATTTGTTATGACATCCCGATTGTTTGGATATAGAATTAAAATGCATATATGAAAAGAACCGTTTTGAAGAATTGCATTTTGCAGAACAGAGGGAGGCTAAGTTTCAGGCTATAATCTTACTATTTAAAAAAAAAAAAAACTTTTGAAAATTAAAAACTTCCAGTAGGTTTAAAAAATAATAATTTATCTTTTTTGTAGCGTGTGTAATGCAGGCGTGGGTTAATATGCAGTTCTGCTCAGTAATTGAGGCTGTGGGAGCTAGTAAGGGTAGCCTTCGGGAAAGGCCTGGATGAACTGCTCTCCACCTTCGGTCAAATACGGACCCTCTTCCTCGTAACTGGGCATGGGGAAGCCGTCGTCCTCGCTCGGGGGCAAGACAGTGTCTGGGTCACTTTTCAGACTTGGCCTCTGGTTGTCTGGGAACGCCATGGAGAAAAGTGCCTCCAGATTACAGACGAATTTGTAGACGTACCGCTCACCAGCAACCTGCGGGTTGACAGAAATCAATACAATAAATAAAGATGGTAAAGCAATCTGATTCATGAGAGTCAAAACTGCAGCACACGCTGATGATGTGATCTTAGCAGATGAGAGAAATAGGACCAACGCATGACTCCTGATAGCACCTAATGCTAGGCATTTAGCTTGTTCTCCAAAATACAAAGTATATTTCCAGTAGATTTGCTGTTTAGGAGATTTACACATGTAAATCAGACCACAGCTAGCATTTACATGTCTGTATCTGCCATTACCTTTTGCATTATGCCCTTCTCATAGTAATATCTCAGCGAGCGGCTCAGCTTGTCATAGTTCATGGCTGGTCGGTTCTTTTGGACGCCCCAGAGCCGAGCCACCTGAACAAAAGGCGTCAATTAAAAAAAAAAGGTAACAATAAAACATTTGCAAAAAATAAACATAATGCTTTTCACATAAGTCTAGAGGTAATTCTAATGAATATCTTCTTCATAGTGATACAGTCCTCACTAAGGCTTCTATACCCGTTTCCAATCCCTCCTTTCCGCATTTGCTCCAAGTGCACTCACTGACCTCCTCAGGATCGATGAGTTTAAACTCCATGTTTCGCCCAGTCCAAATGATCAGGTGCCCGTTTGCAGGGTTGTCCAGAAGCGTGAGCAAGAACTGCCAGAGCTGCAGGGAGCCGCGGCGCTGGTATGGCAGACAGTCCTGCTTCCCTCTACCTGCTAGCATGCACAACACAAATGAGCACAGGGTGCTACTTCCCCTCCTCGAGTCCCATCCTTCGGCTCCTTACCCTCCAGTCTTTCTGGCACAACGCAAGCGTCATCATACATCAAACAAGGATCCCTGTCGGGACGAAAACCTGAGGAGGAGCCATTGAAATTGTTAGAAAAAGTATGTTGGCATCAATGAGGCTGAGCGGCCAAAGCGGACTCACCTCTGCTGTTGTTCTGATACAGCACAGGAGACTTCCCAAATGATGACGACTGGCAGGTGTGAACCTCTAGAAGGCACAGACAACCGACCATGAACAAGTCCTTCGTTAATTCAATACCGTCCCTTGAAAAATAGTGATTAATCATCGCTTTTCTAATCCTAAAGGTTTGGCTAATTCACACACGCACTCACCTGAGTCAAAGGTAAAGTCTTGTGGCTCTTTTTTGATAGTGACCGGGTGTTGGGCCAGACCGGAGGCCGGCAGACCCGGGTCTGGATACCGCGGATCTACGAGCTCCTGCTTTAAAACTGGCGGGCCACGTGGAACCAAAGGCTCCGAAAGGTGGCGCTGGTATGTCGGCCTCTTCTCGTGGCTAGCTGGCCGATATGGGACCGCCCCCCTGGTCTCTGGAGGGAGGAAAGTCAGGCACGGCTCGGATAGCTGCCGGTGGAACCTGGAGTTTGGGAGAGCCGGTAGAGGATAAAGAGAGAAGAACATGAGGGAGATCACCAGGACAGGGTCGCGCCACTGCACCTAATATCGGAACCCACCTGGATTCTGAAGCGAAGGATACGGGGGGACAGCTCATGGGGGGACGCGCCAAAGCGAACGGCTGGTTCTGATTGGCCAGTGGGAGAGTGTGAAGGTAGGAGGGGTTCGGGGCTGGAATGTGGCCTTGGGGGCAGCTACCGGTCAGCTGTGGGACGGAAGGCTGTAGCTGCCTCTGTAGAGGGGGTGGGCCCACAGGATGGGTGGACCCACACTGTGCATGTGGTGGAGCTTTAAGCCCTGCTGGTTTGTTGTCATGGGAACTGCGGATAGAGGGCAACACGAGGTAATAATCATATACACACGCACGAACACACGCACACACCAGAAACCTACTCAATGTGAGACTATTTTAATCAGTATCTCTATATGCCCACCTGTTGCTATAAAGGCACGCATTAACATGAGGTGTTGTGCAGGTGGACGCGCTGAGCTCTTGCTTCACTCTGCTGACAGGTGGTCCATGAAACATCACTGCAAACACATGCGCCACGTGATATTCAATATCAATTTCAACATACAACAGCCACACACCGAGCGCCACGGTTTATCTTGAGGAGGTCATGGAAAAAGTCACAGCTGTTCGGTTTATGGCTCTGAACCGGCGATAACCGGAGCAGAGCTTCAAAGAACAAACGACGCCCTGACAGGCTCCTCACTTTCCTTTACTCTGAAAATGTTATAAAAGGAGTCATTATCGGTAGTCACAGGTCCAAAATCTCCTCAATCGGACTTTTGGAGATGACATTTTAAAGCATCCAATTAGATATCTTAATTAAACTCCACTATGTTTAGTAGAAAACTCCTGTTAGTGCACCTACTCTTGTAATCCAGTAGATTATTTTGGTAACTGCTTCTGCTAAATAGTGTTACATAGCATTATACAGCCTTCGAGGAGCAGAACGGCTAATATTTGATTTGCTGATCCTAAAGCGAGACCACACAGCAGCGTTAACCGTAAACGTCCCTCCATGTGCGTCTGTGACGTCAGTCTTTGCGAGAGACAGGTAGAGTCCCCACATCGACTGTCACTTCCTGCGTCATAAAACCATCTTTTACCCGCCGCATTTTCAGAAAGCGTGGCTCATATTATTATATGGCTGCCGGTCAAACACCGTCACCTGGAAATGCACGTACTCTGTATTCAGATTTAGTGTCAGGGAAGGGGCAACAGTGTGATATGTTCAAGCACGGTGCCTAAAGCACCGTTGTTAATTATTCAACGTAGCTTTTAGCAATGATTGTTAACCACTGACCTGCATATTTTGGCTAAATATTAAGCAATGACTGAATACATAACGGCCTAACGTAGTGATATTTTATTAATTTATGAAATTAAAGGTTTTTTTTTACTTTACAGTGCAGAATTTACACAACTTTTTTTAATGTTAGTCACAGTTGTTGGACTGGAAATCTGGAACGAACTGCTCATCATCAGGAACTTGAGCTGTGAGAAGAAAAAATAGGTCAAGCTTTTTTTTTTTATTTTAATGAAGGTACCAAGTAAAAAAAAAAAGAAGCTATTTTTGTACTCTGGTACACATTTTTTTTGTCTCCTGCATTTTGAGGCTCCGCTTTAGAACGTGTTCTAGGTATGCGTAAAAAAACAGAGGCCGGGCAAGGCACAGGTGTTTAGCCATGTTGAGGCATGTAGAGCGCGTAGCGCGCAGTGGAAAAGGAGAACGTCAAATTTGCAGACTGCAGGTTGGCTGGAGGATGTTTGGTTTTGCAGCTTTGTCAAAAGACACCATTAAATTAAACCAAAAAAAAAGCTGGCTAACATGTAGCTGGTATTTCATTCAGCAGAATGGCAACCTACCTTCTGCTATCCAGATTTCTTGAAGCTGACTTAAATCTTGAAAGAGCTCTGCAAAACAGCAATGAGGAAAATATAAATCTTGCCCACAGCTCAAGCTGTACAACCAGTCTTTTTTTTTTCTTAGCCTAAATGGAACCATAATTAGATAAACTCATCACATGTCCAGCATAGTAATAATCCATTTATAATTTGGGTTGTTTCCAATTTCAGCCCAAACATCATCCTTCCCCCCCCTTCCATTTCAGGGTCTTTCCCATATATTAAAACCACATTGGCTTTACAATTATTAACAAGCGTATGTTGTACCTTCTGTGTCCTGGGCCAGCTCTGTGTCCATGAACTTCCTTTTGCGCTCACTGAGGCATTTCTCAGCATCTTCCGAGCGCCATTTCTACAGGATAAACAGCAAAAGAAAAAAAACCAAACAAACAAACAAAAAAAAAACCCCACTTAGTCACATTTAACTTTCTTCTTAGGATGGCAAATCTGCCTGAAATCTTTAAAACTCACACTCTCCGAGACCACAAACGGAACTTGCTGGTCATAGAAGCCATCCATGTCGCAGGAGTCTTCACCCTACAAAAACATCTGTATGTTCAATCTGTTAACGGGATTACCGGGGAGTCCCGGGCCTGTCCTGTGTGTGTCTTTTTTGTGTTTTCTCAGTGCCTTTATAAACATTCTCACCAATCACGGGATTACACAGGGTCTTGACATGAATATAAGCTGTGGGAGCACTTTCACTTCTCCAGACGCGAAGCCGGTCCAGAAAGCATCAACACTGCAGAGTACAGCGCTGCCTTTTTTTTTTTTTAAAAGATCCGCAATTTTACTAGTTTTTAATGTTTCCAGCTCACCTAAACCTCTCCAGTTGGAGCTCAGGGATCTGTTATGAATGATGTCATTTTCCAGATCATTGATTGGTCGGTGGGCAGTGCTGCCTTAGTCACTGAGAACTAAAAGATTGTTTTCTGCAGGGAGTAGTCTCTATTAAATTTGCTTTTCCACAAAAAGTAATTGGCAATCTTAGTTCCTGAAACTTCAAAACGCTTCATGTTGGTGTTATTATTGGCTCTTTGTTGCCCAGGTTTGGCTTATCTCCTGTTTGGATAAAGCAAAAAGTGTAGACTTTTTTTTTTTTATCTTTAAAAGCAAAAAGTGCACCGCTTTATGCACATCAAACAAGCACACAACAGTGTTTTGTGTTGCTGGTAGACAGGCCATCTAAGGATCAGGCTGTGAGCTGGATCAACAATCCATTTCCTCTACTCTACTTTTTAGTATTCTTGGTTTCACAATTATCTATCCAGTTAGTTTTCCGTATTAATATAAGTACATTTAGATCCTCTCCCTTTTCATAAGCAATCATTTTATTCTAATTAGTTGAATACAAACCAGTCCCTCTTTTTAAATAGATTCAGCTCCAATATTTGCATCCGGTTCTCGAAAGTTCACCTGTGGGGTTAAAATCTAATCACACACGTAACCGATGTGTCCTGGTATATTGCTGTCACACAAACTTATCTATCTACTCTGTCAAACATCTGTCCATCTTAAAAATGAATCCTTGTTGACAGAAATAATCACTAGTAATCACTGGCCACCAGTTCCAGTAAGAGAGTATTACAGTATGTTTGGCTAAAACTGGTTGCTTTCTCTGACAGTCACTGATCCATTTAAACTGAAGAAATAGCATTAAATAGCTTGATTTTAAATGTTAGTGTGTAAGACACGCACACAAAGCTAGAAGACGGTTATTAAACGCTGATTAGTACAAAATAATAACTTTAACATGTGTATGTGATCAGTCAGTGCGGATGACTCAACTTTGAGGGGAAGTCTCAAGAATAAAAGTTTTCTCCAGTTCTAATAAACCGTGTCATTCCACATGGAAGCAAATAAAGCAATAAACAGATTACATAAAGAAAACTGGGGGAAAAAAAAGAAAGAAAGAAAGAAAGAGGGTGACGCACAGAGGTGGAGAGCACCTCGAGACCTCCTTGTTTTTCTCATTGAAGTGAAACTTGATCCTCAGCGACAGAGGAGTGGGTGGGGCCTTCTGCCATTGAGAAATTAGCCACGGAGCAAACAGAAAGGCTCGGGATGCTAGGAGCTCTGCTAACATCGCCTCGCGTTGCAGGCAGACACGCTGGAAAATGGACGCAATGTTGACTTTGATATTGAGAAAATGGCGTTCGCCTCCTCGCTCCCGAGCCTCAGCAGCAAACATCGCCGCCACGGGAATGCAACAAAACGGAGCGACGCGTGCAATTCTTTCGTGCGTACTTGTGGTGCTAAGCGTGATAAAAACTCACTTTACAGGTGAAGTTTCTTAATGGTGAGAGAAATCGGAGCTGACGCTGGTTTCCTCGCGAACATCCCCTGTAGCTCCTCCAGAAACTCTGCCGTGGATTTTTCTCAATGAACAACTCGGTTCGCTGACCGGAGTTAAACCCAGCCTTTTGCTCCACGCCCATTGGTCGGAATACAACGTCGATCAAATATCTACCAATCATCGTTGAGGCTGTTTTGACGTCCGTCCCTTGTGGATTTTATGAATGGCTGCGTTTTCATTCATGGATTCACTTTTTTCTTAAAGTACCCAAGCTGTTGTTGTGTTTTCAAGACGCACGGCGACATTCTTTCAACTTTGTTAGCTCCAAATTAATTAAAAATAAATAAATAAATAAATAAATAAATAAATAAATAAAAAAACCGCTTCAGAAGTTCTATTGCTCTAAGCAACATATTTAGACTTAGTTACATTTAGTTACACATTCTATATCTACATGTAATCTAAGTACATATGCTACATTTACCAAATTTAAAACTCAAAAACTTTATACTGGTTTTAACTGCATTTGTAAAGAGTCAAGATTATAAATGGATTCATTTTGCAATCCAAAAATAACATTTAACATACAATGGAAAAAAGACAGTGTACAACTATTGTGATATTTGGTTTTATTGCTCACTCCTAAAGTTTTTGTGAAAACTTTTGTAAAGAAATATTGTAAACCCTTGATGGCCTGTTTATCATAATACAGTATCAGCCATTCCCGGTGGACAACCCTTTCCAAGTCATTTCAAGTGTGATGAATGTTTTCCACCAGTGTAACAGTCCAGCCCCTCAGCTACCTTCAGCTGCAGAGGATCTCACGCAACACAGCTAGATCAGCATAACGGGAAGCAGAACGGACTGGTGTGCTCTGAAAGTTTGTCATCTGCTGATGCCAGCAGCACCGTTACTTATTTGCATAATCACATGTTGACTGTATTCTTACCACATCCGTGATTTGTAGTTGGTACATGACTTAAAAATACAATTTCACACTTTTACACACTTTTTAAAAGTACTTCATGGTGCCTGCAATTTGTCACATTTTTGCAAGAAGGACTATGACTTTTGTTAATAGCTATACTTGACACATCAGGCGTGTGGATG
>CAAE01014978.1:29194-39399 GCA_000180735.1 Tetraodon nigroviridis
CACATTGGCCTGATTCCCTATTTATACATTACACAACTATAGTGTGTCCACATGGTTTTTGAGAGAATACATGCATCATCACTCTAATTATTGTGGCCCAGAGAAAGCACTAATAGGATGAAAGAGTTGACTAATGAATTTTGTATGTCAGAATCTGCAATAGCTATTGTGATGTGAATCGCTCAAACAGGAGCCTACTGCAACTCCGCTGGGGTAATTCATTAGCAATCTAAAAAAGATACCAAAATAATCCTCCAATATTCAGTCTGGCTGAAAAAAATGAAATGCATAATTCAGATTCAACAAAACTCTGTGCCTGTGGAGCACTAGAAAAAGGTTTATACACTGAGCAGTATATTATTAAAAAAAAAAGACAAATTTTGTTCTAGCTTTACTCAGATTTGACCTTCGACAGTCACATTCAATATACAATAACCAACGAGGTGTGCTGCTAAAAGCAAAAGCGAATTCTTTGAAGTGCCTGATGAGTCATGAGTTTGTATTCTGACACGTGCTGGCCAATGCGTCACTCATCCTATATAAAAGTTCATGTGGACGGGCATCATTTGGAAGAGCAAAATCTGTCAACATGGGAAGGGTAATTCACAAAAAGAAAATTTCAATAAGTTACACAGACAAAAATATCTTTAATTTGGTGATGTTTTTTGGTGTTTCCTATAAAAAGTGGTGTATTTTTTTCCTTTGCTTCAGATTACTTTCTATGAGGAGAAGAACTTCCAGGGTCGGTCCTATGAGTGCAGCACCGACTGCTCCGACATCCACATGCACCTGAACCGCTGCAATTCCTGCAGGGTGGACAATGGCTGCTTTGTGGTGTACGACCGCCCGAACTTCCTGGGCAACCAGGTCTTCCTGAGGAGGGGAGACTACCCTGACTTTCAGCGCATGGGAAGCATGACCGGCATGATGGGCATGGCCATGATGGACAACATCCGCTCTATGTCGCATGATCCCTATGGTAGGATATTGTATACAATGAGTTCTCCCACAGATTGGTAAACACAGACTTATACTTATTTTTATTATCATTATTTTGTCTCCTGCAGCACAGGGGGCAGTTCAGAATGAGGATCTACGAGAGAGACAACTTCGGAGGCCAGACCCATGAACTGATGGAAGACTGTGAATCCATCCAGGATCGGTACTACATGTCCGACTGCCAGTCTTGCAACGTGCTGGAAGGCCACTGGCTGATGTTTGAGCAGCCCAACTTTAGAGGCCGGATGCTGTACGTGAGGCCAGGGGAGCACAGGAACCTTCGAGACGTCACAATGAGCAACTTAACCAGGATCAGTTCCATCAGACGCGTCATGGATCTGTGCTGAGATTTCATTCATGAATAAAGTTTATATTTGGAAGTACCTTTGAGTCTTATTTTCACTTTTTAAAATGTATTTTACATCAAATATTTAACATCTTACCACTGTTTTATAGTGACAATTTGACAAAGCCAAAATTGAACTGTTGCTACTTGTATTACACTAAAAAAAATTATAAACATAAATAACATGGTAAAAGAAAAATTATATGTTTTAATATGGACCTTTAAAATTTAGTGGTGACGGGATATATCACACATTAATTAAAAAATTGTACGGTAATTGAACAGCTTGTTCCTATTTTACAAAATGTAGATTGTTATTTTTTACAGGCCATAAGAGATGTTGGTGTGAAATAGTTGTAAAATTATGAAGAGAGATTCAATTTGAACTAAAATAAGGGGAAAAAAAGATAAATAAATAAATACTGCTTTCAACATTCTTTCTCATGTCTTTTTGTCATATTTGGGTATTAGCCAATCTCAAATATGTAAATATGTTACTGATGCAGTGGAGAGGCGCTTAAAGCTGCAGAAAAGAAAAAAATAAAATGTAATGTGTACAAAGTAAAATGTACAAAGCTTGTCAATACTGCAGCTAAATTATGAAACTTGGGTCAAGACAGAAGTTGAATTCAAATAGAATGAGAGATAGCTGTTTATATCAGATAAAACAACAACAGCAACAATAACAAGAAACTTTATTTTTTTACTTTTTAAACACCAAAGCAAGCAAAAAGCGCAATGCTGTTTAGAAAACTGCACCTCTTTGGTGGGGTAGCAGACTGAAACAGGGCTTTGATTTTCAAGATATGAAATTTCTACGCCACGATTGTAGTAAAAGGTAAAGGTAATGATTTTCGACTTATTTTAAACTTACTAATGTTAAAATGACAAGAGTTTCCATCCAAGGTCAAGTTAAATCATTCAATATATCATTAATATGATATCTTTCCATCAAAGATATCATATTAATGTCTAAAAAAACAACAGCAAAAAAAGGTGACTTGCCAGCATCTTGTTACCTACCCCTACAAATGTTCAAACTATATGGCTCAGCAGTTTATGAAAAATGTGTGTTTAAGGCATAATTAAACAGATTCCATATTCTGTTGAGGGTTTTTATTTATTTACTTTTTTTTTTGGAAATATATTTTGTCTTCATAATGTATAATGTAAAACCAATCATTTGCTGGAGGTTTCGGACACACATTCTGACATTGACAATCTTTAGAAATACTGACTACAGTAATATGTTGTAGTATTAGTGCTGATTTATGATTTTTTTTTTTAATAGAGCCAAAATTAAAAATGAATAAATCACGGAGTTGAGTCCACTGTAAATATGACAATATGGGGCAATCAAAGGGAAACAAAAGAAGTGACCAGAATTATTTATGCTGACAAGCCAGACAATAAAAAATGTCTTGCGTGTGTATTCAGACAATGATATAATACAGAAACATGTGAGATACTAATATGTAAAACAATTTTCATTAAATTGCATTTTTATAGCTGTTTCAAATATTTGAATTCCAAATCAAATATCTGGAGCTTCTCTTTGATCGTATATTAAGGCTATAAATTCTCTGGTCAAAAGAAAACGCACAGTCTGAGCTCTGCTCAAAAGAATTCAATTTGTCGAGCACACAAAAATAGAAGGGAACATTGTTTTGTGTGGAAAAAGCTGACCAGTCCGACCTTTGTTGGGAAACACAATAGCACAGGTCAACCATGGGTTATAAAGGTAGCACGGGGTTCCTGGCAGTTTCTGCTGTGACAAAGGGTAACCAACACAATGGGGAAGGTGAGGTGTTACCTTTTCGCTGGGCAAAATTTCCAGAAGTTCCCATTCCTATCTATCTATCTATCGATCTATCTATCTATCTATCTATCTATCTATCTATCTATCTATCTATCTATCTATCTATCTATCTATCGAGCATAAAGACCCTTGTTTCTTTCTTTAGATCATCTTCTACGAGGACCGGAACTTCCAGGGCCGCTCTTACGAGTGCAGCAGTGAGTGCTCAGACCTGCATTCTCACTTCAGCCGCTGCAACTCCATCAAAGTTGACAGTGGGGACTGGGTTGTTTATGAGAAACCCAACTACATGGGCTACCAGTACTTCTTGAGGAAGGGCGAGTATTCAGACTACCAGCGCTGGATGGGTTTCAACGACTGTGTCAGGTCCTGCCGTATGATTCCCATGGTAAGCTTTCTTTTAATAAAGTCGCTTTCTGTTGGTCATTACTGGACTGTTCCTGGTGCTAACATGAGATCATTTTTTTTTTCTCAGAGCAAAGTTGCTCACAAAATGATGCTGTACGAGCGGCCCGAGTTCGGGGGGAGGGTGATGGAGCTGATGGAAGATGTTCCTTCCCTGTATGAACACTTTCACTCCACTGATGTCCACTCATGCAACGTGATTGGCGGACACTGGATCTTCTATGAGCATCCGCATTACCGGGGCCGTCAGTACCTGATGGGTCCTGGTCAGTACAGGAGGTTCAACGAGTGGGGAAGCCTGAGCCCTCGGGTGGGGTCCATCAGACACATAGTGTGTGAGAACAACTTTTATCAACACGCTGTTTGAGCACAGCCAGCAAAGTCAATAAAACCAGCCAAACGCTGTACTCGGTGTCTTAATAATTGCGGGTTTTTTTTTTTCTTTTTCTTTTTTAATAAATGACTTATTAAATTATTTTCTTATTTCACCTCCCCCTTCCTCCCACTCCCGCCAAAATAAAAACAGCAGACACAAACAGTTTAAGCCCAGCATGTTTATTGAGAACAAATAAAAGAATGAAGGTCAGTAGTCATTTAGTTAAAGTCGGTGATTCGCCGGAGGGAACCGATCCTTGGACTGGCGCCGCCCCAGTCACTGTATCTGCGGTACTCTCCGGGCCGCAGGTAGTAGGTTCTTCCCCTGTAGTTGGGCTGGTCATACAACAGCCAGTGGCCATCGACCACGTTGCAGGAGTTAATGTCGGACATGCGGAGGCGGTCTTGGACGTTGGGGCAGTCGTCGCTGACCTCCTGCATTTGGCCGGCCATGTCTGGGCGCTCGTACAGTCTTATTTTGTAGGAACCGCGGTGCTGCAGAAAGAGCAAAGTTAGAGGGCATCTGCAAAATTCTTGTATGATGCTTTTTTTTTTTTTTTTTTCCCCTTTTTCCCCATGTCGAACTCACCACCGGAATCATACGACAAGAGCGGATGCAGTCGTTGATGCCAATCATGCGCTGGTTGTCGGAGTACTCCCCCCTGCGCAGGAAGTACTGGTGGCCAAGGTAGTGGGATCGCTCATAGACCACAAAACAGCCGCTCTCCACCCGGATAGAGTTGCAGCGGTTGAAGTACGGGTGAAGGTCAGCACAGTCGCTCATGCACTCATGATGCCGACCCTGGAAATTTCTGTCTTCGTAGAATATGATCTAAAAATAAACGAATAAATCATATCAGCTTTGCAGTTCCCAACTTGGATTAAAATATTTTTCACTGCACATTTCTAGCAACAATATTTAATAAGCTTACCTTTCCCATTGTTAGATTGTCTTTAGGATGAGGGTGGAGATGAGGATAGGGGTGAGGTGAAGATAGAGATGAGGATGAGGGTGGAGATGAGGGTGGGGATGAGGATGAGGGTGGAGATGAGGATGAGGGTGGAGATGAAGATAGAGATGAGGATGAGGGTGGAGATGAGGGTGGGGATGAGGATGAGGGTGGAGATGAGGATGAGGGTGGAGATGAAGATGAGAGAGAGGATGAGGGTGGAGATGAGGATGAGGGTGGAGGTGAGGATGAGGATGAGGATGAAGGTGGAGATGAGGATGAGGGTGGAGATGAGGACAGTACAGTCGTGCTTCGCCTCCTCCTGTGTCACAGCTTTGATCTTCACGTCTTTCTGCTTGTTCCTTCTCTCGTCTGGAGGACGGGACACAGGCGGACGAGTGTCCCCGTGAGTCTGGCCTTATTTCCAGGGTGTCTGGAACTCGACGTTCCTTCACGCCCTCGGCTGCGCCCGCCACCGTTACTGTACCATGTGATCAGACGCATGGAGAAGAACCGGAGGGGCCAATGCTGACCACCTCCAGCACGCCGATGCTGCACCGTTGTTATGGCAACGAATTTACAACTAGACCCACGCCTCGTGTGTGTGTGTGTGTGAGTGTGTGTTATGGTCACATGTTTAGTCCCGCTGCAGCAGGAGGGCGTGAACGCGTCAACCTGTCAGGAGAACCGGAACCATCGCTGATGAGTAAAGAGGAGTCACCTGGTCACATGGTCACCTGGTCACATGGTGCGATTCCAGATGTGACTCAGGTCACCTGGTCTTCAACAGAAGTGTAAGTAGCTTGAAGTTTGTTGCAACAACGTTTAATCCAGACCTTAGACTTAAAGGTAAAAACTGTCAAGGATCTAATAAGAGGAATAAGAGAAAAAAAAATGTATTTAATCAATTCATTTAATGAGACAAAAAAGAAAAATATGATTGCCTGTTTATAATGTGATTGACTGTAAATGTCATAACACTGAGTCTTGAGAAAAACAAGACACCTTATCAATGTGATGAACTTGAGTCGGGCCTGCGATGTAGCTTGTAGAAGATGAGAACAGAGAAAAGGTCCAATTTCTTCCCTCTCTTTGTCTGCAATATTGCAGGTCAAATTGGCTTTTTTTTTAAATAAGATATCAAGCTCAAAATTTGTCCCTTTGACTACAAAAGTATTACCCAGGTGCAGGTCAAGATTATTATTACAAACAATTTTTTTTTAAAAAGCTGATTTGTGGAAGCCACAAAAACACCTTTCTTCCCTATATTGGTCCTAAAATTAATCTACAGACAGACCACATGGGTCAGAAAGAAGGTTATTGGATCCAATGAGATCAAAATGCAGCTTTTTGGTCATCGGACTAGCATGGCAGGCGTCGTATTGTGCACACCACTTCAATACAATATAATAATCAATACATATTATTCAGTGTCTATATTAAATATATTAAATATTGTTTAAAGCCCTTTTGTCTTTGGAAAAATCAAGGTCACAATCCCTTAGGAATCTAGAATATTATCAATCTGTAGTGTGCTGTTTGAATTCAGTTTGAATTCCGTTTTATTTACATAGCACCTTTTACAATAAAATTATCTCTTGGTGCTTCACAGGCAGAAATTTAGAGTCCAAACTCCCAGGTAAGCACAGTGGCAATGAAAAACTGCCATTTAACTGGAAGAAACCATAAGCAGGACCTGACTTACAAGGAGGAACCAACCTGCTGAAAGTCGGCTGGGTAAAGGAGAAGAAGAAAAAGACGGAAACAGGACAGAGAGAAAAAATAGAGAGAGAAAGAATGAGAAAGAAACAAATACAATCATAGAAACATGGCAGGCCAGCATAAGCAGGTTTTAATTAAAAAAAGGAACCTTATAGGCAAGCGTTGACCGTGGAACTGGGTTTGCCAGCGGCTGCAATCTGTGCAGCCTCAAGGTCTGGAGACAAAAAAAAAGATACAGAGAGGGAGAGAGAAAAGAGGGAGAAAAACACAAAACAGCGGGGAAGACTGGACACTGATAATCCTGGTAGAAGAGGAGGACAACGTGACGGAGCAAAGATGATAGTCGGTGTTTAAGGTGCTCGGTGGATCATGTTTTGATGTTCAGATTTTGTATCTGGTGGCTCTTCATTGACTGTGCTGCTGGTGGATGGATTAGTAGTTATTTATCTTAAAAGATGGGATACCAAATTTTGTAGAAAGAAATGCAACTTTAGAATTAACCAAAAAAGCTAAAGCTTCATTTCTGGCTACAAAGTGCCTGCTTGAATGTTTTCATATTTTTGGAAAGATCATACACAGTATGGTATCAGGGCAGTGCTGAGTATAGATAATAATGTATTATTTTAAAGGATTTGTAAAGGATTTTCTGTGGGCTAAACCCTTTTAACGTTAAATGAAAAACATAAGACATAATGAACAAGTGTAAGAGTAGCCTTGTAAATCCTACCAAATTCTTTGCTTCGAGAATAAAAAAAATATCCTGTCATAAACACATTCTTTACCATTCCAACATCCAGGGGATGATTGTTTCAGTTTTCTGAAAACACAGTGTAAGAACCAGTTGCAACACTGAGCTCCACATGCTAAAAAAGCATGAGAGTACAGAGAGAACTTAGGTAGATAACTACTTGTTCTCAAATAGCAGTGCAGAATTTTTTTATTTTTTTTTTAAACTTAAACCATAGAAGAAAGGAATAGCAAAGAGTCAAAAGCTCAATAGTACCACCGAGTGGTCACCGAGTGGTCAACCAATGAACATGAGCAGGTCTGACAAGCTCAAGAAGAAGCTGTAAGACATCAGCACATTCTGCAGATCTTGTGGTTCGCCTTGGAGAATGGCATGGCTTTCAAACGCTGGTTTAACTTAGTGTGAGCAATTTATAGATTTTTATCTTGATTCTATTAACCAGGAAATGTTATTGAGTTACTAACGATCCCTTACTAGAACTGCCAACACAAATATATTGACTGGATCAAGAACCGAAAGCAGATTAAAACCAGAGAAAAAGCACCCATGTTGCATCACTGTAGACATTTAAAAAGGCAGATTCACGGCCGGGTCCTCTGCCCTCTGGATCCTTGCGCATTCGTTTATAGGTCAGGACAAACTAGACTGGCGACAGATAGTTGCTGCGTGGCAAAGCTTTATTAAACAAAGTAGTTTTACAAGTACTTGGAGACTCGGTGACCGAACAGCTGTGTGACAGAATCGTTCCACCAAAGAGATCCGCAGAGGAAGAGTCTCCTCACCTTTTATCCTCCAAGGGCGGGAACCAGGGGCCCCTCTCTCCAACCACCTGTCATTCATTCATGTACCCAGCTTCCTTATCTTTCTTGGGGTGGTTGTCCTCCCACTTTGGGACGGTAGCTATAAAACAATGGTTCATGGTTCGTTCAAGGCCTCTGTCTACATCATCCTGACCTCTGTTGGTTCTTCTGTTAGCTACACTTTTAAACCATTTATTCCACTTATTGCTTGGATGAAACGAGAATAAAGAGGAAGAGAAAACCCTTCACTCCTAAATTATGATTTGCACACTACAAAACAGAAAGACATATTCTATATAGAGTAGTTGTTAGAATTATTTTGTTGATCTAATAAGGAATCTCTCTGGTAGTTTCTGACAGTAAAGGTTTCGGGTTGCTTAGATACATTACACGCGTGTGGCTTCCTTCCATATATATATATATATATATATATATGATACGCAATTGTGACATTTTAACGTGATTGATTTTGGCACTGCTACATAGTTCACAACAATATAACACCCAGTTGTCATCACCGAGTACTACTACTAAAAAAACAAAACACACACAAAAAAAGAAAAAAAAATCTTTTTCCGGCTGCTGACGCATCATGATTCAGAGCTGACTGACCTCTTCTGTGGTATTCTCCATCACGACGTGAACAGGGGGGCCGCGGTCTTCATCCGTAGAATGGTTGGAGTACTTTAATGGCTCAGCATTCACCGCAGGATCAAGGGGCATCTGCATGGGAAAAAACAAAATGATTACATCAGTTAATCACTTGGCAAAGTTGCACTCAGCTTAAAAAGAAGGCCTTTATTTTAACTCTGTGTTTTATGACTAAAGGTTCAGAACAAATTGGTGAAATGATCTATTATCAGCCTGTCTGTTGTTCAACTCATTTTCCTTTTTTTTCTCCAATAAAAATAGTAATGTCAGTGTATCATAGTGTATTTTTTTGTTCTTTGCCATTTTAAAGTGAAAAAAGTCAAAGCAGCATCCTTCAAAAATGAGTTGAGCTCTCTGATTACCTCGTCCAAGGTTTCAGACCATAATAAGCCCATTTAGGACACCATGTTGCCAGGAACAAGCTCCTCATTTTGTAAGGTTATTAGAAACTGCCAACCCTTTTCCCTTTTTGTCAACCCGCCGTTACTAACTCCAGGATAGCCTGACTGAGGGTGAGTTTCTTGTCTCTAAAACTGACGCCGTTTTCCTTTTATATGGGTTGTCACAGAAGCCGAGCTAAGCATGGCTTCATTAATGTATGCAAGTTGACAAACACTTACATACTGACTTAACTTACATCTCGAAGGAGTTTTCTGACGTCCTCTTGGTTTTCAAATGTGAGAAACCAATATCTGCCCAAAGGTAACTGCATTTGTCAGTGACAAATACTCCATCTGTCGGTGACAGCTGCTATTAACTCACCCCTTTGACCCTCCTAAAGAACTTGTTACAACATTGGATCCTTCACTGTACCATGTTGCGAGAAGAGATCATGCAGGTCACTATCTTTAATCTGGAGACACAATTTCAGACATTTAGGCTTAAAATGAAAGAAGGAAAGATGGACCCACATGATTAAGTATTTACACTTTCTATGATTACGTATTGATGCTGTGGTGCTACAGTCCACTTAATCAGACAATCTTATGGTAATTAATAAAAATAGCTTACATGTTTGTGTAACAAGTGCTTGAGTGTAGCATTAATAGATTACTGGAACACTTCAAGTTGCTTCAAGTTAAATAACATCTGGGATTTTGCAAACGTGGCAAAATCAGACCAGGTTGTCAAATCTGTGAACAAAAATCCAATTAGGGAAAACTTAGATCATTGATGTTCGAGAAGAGCGACGGCTCCTTCGGTTGTTCTGGTTATATAAAGGCACATCAGAACTGGAGGAGCTGATGTCATTCTGAGACAGACATCAAAAAATGAATTCAATTCAGTTTTATTTATATACCGCCTTTTATAGCATTCTTTTACAATAGGAATTGTCTCTAGGTGCTTTACAGAGGCAGAAACCCAAAGCCTGAACCCCCAGGTAAGCACA
>CAAE01014978.1:39752-65261 GCA_000180735.1 Tetraodon nigroviridis
AATGAAGAAGAGAGTCAACGCAACATGGGTGAATTGACATCGACTGACATCTGACATCTGTAAAAAGCCTCAATTACCAGGAAGAAACCTCGAGCAGGACCAGGCTCAGCCTCAGATTCAGTCAGGTGGAAAAAAAAAAAGAAAAAGAACAGACAAACAACAAATAAAGGAGTTATACTGACACGCACACGCGCGCACCAGGAATGGCTTACATTTATTATAATATCCAAAAATATCTGTTGTTGCACACGATCATAATATCCTTATTTTTATAAGGATATAAAGTAGTATAAATTGTAAAAAAAAAAAAAAAAAAAAAAAAAGCAAATAATTATGAAATAATAATTGTTAAAGGCGCCGCATTCGTGCTATACCACAAGTGTCCACACGGTGGGGCTAATGCTCTGTGAACAAAGATGCGGCGACGTCTATGACCGCAGACGCAAAAGCTCTGATACGGTTACAGTAGCCACCCGCACAATGAAACCACATGTAAGAGAGAAAGAAAGAAAAAGAACGAATTAGAGAAAGAAAAAAGACAGAAAGAAAGAAAAAAAAGAATTTTTTAAATAGGATTTTTATTACTGATAGAGATTTGTGTATATTTTTGTACTAGAAATCCAATTAGTTAAAGATGGTTTGTAAAAAATTGTAATGCTTTTTTCATAATATTGCATTTCGTTTTTTTTTTACAGATCACACCAGATTACGCCAAACGTATAAACATTGTTTGGCTTTGCTGCTGTTTTTAAGCTATTATTGTCTCTCCTGTGAGAACAATTTTGTCTGGAGGTTTCACAACCAAAATGCATATTACCAAAAATATGTTGCTCTTGAGAGAGAAAAACTGATATGGGACAAGTAGAGGTCAAATATCAAGTCTCACTGAGAAATTGGTCAGTCTGTCAGACAGTTGTGGAGACAGAGGTTGATGAAAAAATGAACCATAACAGAAGGGTTTGACTTTGGCTCTGTAATTACTATACAAATCTCTGATTTCCCCTCCTTCATCTTCACACTATTTATAGCTGCTGCATTCCTGTCAGAGAATAAAATCATCTCTTAGAGACAGTACAATGCCAGAAATAACAGGTTTGGACAAACATTTGCTGAGGCGTGGTGGGCCGAGCTGACCATTACTGAGTTCCACTGTGGTTTCAGGCGACTGTTTTTCCCTATGGTTCATTTATCTATTCGTTATTCTAAATGCCAAAGGCTTGCTGGGTGAGTAGACGCGACATAGGATGTGAGGGTTCAGCAAAAGATTTGCTAACAGCCAAGGTCAATCACTTCCTTCAATGTTGAGGTGCAGGTGAAACATACATAAAACCCACCTTCAAATCTGTGCGACTGCAGGGCTCAGACCTCCCTCTGTTCTACACGCTGTTAATGTTACATTCAGAGGACAAATATAATCCACTCAGGCGCATGTTGTTATGGCCACACAATATCATATGTGTAGCTGTGTGTGTACAAGTTTAGGTTAAATTAAAAATAAATCTGCATCTTTTAAAAAGTACAAAGATAAACTTGCAGAGCTTTGTGTCTGTGTCATAACCAATGATGCCCTAAGTTTATTCCAATAAACCCATTTTATAATATAACTGTACTATATTTTGTACAGTCTTTTAGATTTGTTTGGTGTGAAGTTTGCATGTAAAGTTCTTCTAACTATAGAATACACAAAGTAAAATATATGTTTGCATGTTTTAACTTTGGTATGTGTCAAAATGCATATAAAACATGAAAGTACTATTGAAAAGTTTTTAAAAGTGATTGATTTGCGATGATGCGTTTAAAAATATTTGTACAGTAAATATTTAAGGTATAACACTCTTTAATGGGGACTGTTTTGTGAAAGACCAGATAGTAACTAGATACTGTGCCATTTCTGGGTTTATTTATTTTATTTTTTTAATGGTTGTTTGTACTTTTGTGAGAAGCCTCAACAAAATGGGCTTACATTCCACTGCGACACTCGTTGATTTCTATAAATGTAGACATATTATTTATGGTTTTATATGCCTGGGCCTTGTAGCCATAGTTAGTGGGTGTGTACACACAGGCCGACAACAAAGACAATGAACATAGCTTTGCTCGGAGCCGTGTCCCTGCTGTAAATGACACTTCTACAAATCTTACAATGTTTAATTTAAATGCATCTTTTTTTATACAACAGTATTTCTGAACCTCAAACACGTTGCCCAACTATCGGGGGTGTGTCATTTTCCTTCTGCAGATTGATTACTGCAGCTCTTGGGAATAATAATACGAATTTAATTAACATCTTTGTAGTGAAAGAAGAAGAAATGTCCCTGAGTGGTTAACAGGCTGTGTCATCGCTGGGCAGTCAGACGTTTTTAAGCAATCACACCCACTCAGGGCAGCACGAGTTCAATACACCCTCCTGTAAAATAACAAAAGTTAATATTCTTATAGGAATAAATTGAATAACGCTTATTTATATGTTTCTACTTGAGCTGGCATTTTTAATACAACAAGTTTCATGAGGGACGGTGACATTGAGCAAAGGGATGACATGTCTAGTACTGTGATCCCTCCAGATGAGGAATCATGAATTATTTAGCAGGCCAGTAACACTATTTTTGCATTAGATTCATGGCCCACTGCACCGGCGGAGATTTTTTTTTTTTTTTTTTTTCTTCAAAAACACAAACACACGCACATTTGTTACACTGCCTCTCCTGACACCTTCCTGTTTGTGTATGGAAAATGTGGGTCAGAAATGTGTGTTTCGTTTTGTACGTGTTAACTTTATGTGGCAGCAGTGGATGCATTGTGTAAAGTTGCTGTCTTGTCACACACACACACACACACACACACACACACACACACACACACACACATATGCACACACGCTACCTACCTTCTTACCCTAACTCTAACACTAAGTGCTAATATTCAAACATTATTAGTCATCCTAAAATGTCCTCATTCTGCTAGTAGAATGAGTATTTTGGTACTCAGGTATGCACACACACACACACACACGAATGCCGGGTGATTTTTTTTTTTTTTTTTTTTTTTTTGGAAACACAGAGCACACGCACATATGTGTCACTGCCTCTCTTGGCACGTTCTTGTTTGTGTATAGAAAAAGTGGGTCAGAAAAATGTGTATCGTTTTGTGCGTGTTAACTTTATGTGGCAGCAGTGGATGCATAGTGTAAAGATGCTGTGTTGTCACACACACACATACACACACACATATGCGCACACGCTACCTACCTTCTTACCCTAACTCTAACACTAAGTGTTAATATTCAAACACTATTAGTGGTCTTAAAAAATCTTCATTCTGCTAGTAGAAAGAGTATTTTGGTGTTCAGTATGCACACACACACACACACACACACACACACACACACACACACACACACACACACACACACACACACTCAGTTATCCTGCAGTAGGTCAGTTTAATATTTCATTTTGGCTGATGGACGGCGTCTGCTGCTCTGTGAGCCAAACATCATTACAACACACTAAGTGACTTAACTCTAATTAGAGCTGAAAATCACATTAAAGCTGCTCTGTGATACAGAAAGTAGCTCACCTTTCCCCATCACTGCAAGTTCAGACTTTATTATTAAATAGAGCAAAAGTGTTAAGCACCACCAGGTCAAAATAATAACTGTTGGTTTTATCTACTGGCTGGCCTGGAGCTATTCTAAAATCCCTGATTTTCAGTAATCGTAGCTCCGTTTGCAACAAGGATGGTGGCATTGATTTTCTTTTCTATACAAGCTGAGCCTATTCAGCTAAACTAAGATACTCATGTAAGCTGTAGCTAAGGTAATAAATGCACCAGTTTACAACTTTGTCACAAAGCCTGCGTCAGCGCGGCTCCAGTGAAAAGGCTTGACGGTACACCTCCGTATTTTTATAGTCATAATGGAAAAGCAGCCATCATAGAAGTAATCCCTGAAAATATTTGTTTCAATAAACCTGCATCTGAGTGAATAATTTATAATTGTTAAGGGAGTAAACAGCTTCCACTTTGGTAACACGGTTTTGCACTTTGAATACGTGTGTGCTTAGGTCTTTTTTCTTTCTTTCTTTCTTTCTTTCTTTCTTTCTTTCTTTCTTTCTTCAAATGTCTTTTGTTCCACACAGGCACATTTAAACCAGACAAAAGACTAGTTGAACAATTTTTTGCAGTGAAAATAACAAACCTTAATTTTTCAAAAATATTTACATCAGTCTCAGGAACAAAATGGTATCATGGTTCAAGGTTTACTCATGGAATATGACGCATACAGGCATGGGAAAGGTTTCGGTATATATTCCAATAAAAATACGACAGTCGGATCTAGGAGTCGGGAATCCATTTGTGCTACTTTATTTAGGTTTCATGTTACTTTCTATAAGTAAAGCGTATGCATGTGAAATGACACGGTAAATTGATCAGCTAATAAAAGAAAACAAAACTAACACGATGTACTTTGTAAAAAAAGATAACTTTTTTTTTTTTAAATCAACTTTCTTTTCACCTCATTTGCTTTCGGCGCACCACCCATAGGGCAGAAGTCAGAAATGTCCTTGTTTTCTCCTCCATCCCTTCGTTCATCCCTTGCTGTGCTTCTGCTGAACAGATGCATCCAGTCGGTAAAGTCCTCTCTAGAGGTGCTGCCAGCTGCATATTGGTTTATAATTAATGAAATTAGGACCTTTGTCTGCCAAGGAGGCTTCTGTTCCATTGTAGGCTGGATTGGTGCCTGCCAGGAAGACCTACTGTACAACTGGAGAGGTCATAGAAGAAATAAAGAAGCACAAAAGACTGTTATTATAGAGGCTTTCCATAGGCACTTTCTAGAACAGTGAAGTAAATAGTGGGGACATCTTCATCACCCCTTCAGCAAATCCCTATTAATTCATTTATGTGCTGTCTGTAAAGAAAAGAACACAGCTCCTCCGACAGCATGACGTCTGTGTTTGTACGGCATTGTGCTTTACAAACATAGATCCATATGAAATATTGATATGCAAATTAATAATTTGCCACATTTTAATTAAACATTCAGCATTGTTTTGTGCAAATAATCTGACATTTATCAGCTCAACTCTCTAGATGCTGTTGGAAGAACAATGCGGCGCAGAAACCGAAGTCATTTTTTATTGCTAGATTTTTTTTTTTTTTTGTTAAACGGAGTCGCCCTGTTAAACAAAGACCTTTGGGAAAGACTAATCTCTTACAAGTTCGGTACAAATTTGCTTTTGGTTTAGGATGTGAGCTGGGTGAGCTGGTATTGAAAACAAATCCTCAGCAGAGTTGTAGCTGCCTTACACGCTGACTCATATTGCCCTTAAATCTTTGTTTCTCTGCGAGAATTGCAGGACCTGCTGGGGAGAATCATCCCTGACAACAAGCACTGTGGCAAGGTTTGTTTGAAGTGGTGTGCAAAATACGACGCCTGCCACACTAGTCCGATGACCGAAAAGCTCCATTTTGATCTCATTGGATCCAAATACCTTCTTTCTGACCAGCGTGGTCTGTCTGTGGATGAACTTTAGGACCGATTTAGGGAAGAAAGGTGTTTTTGTGGCTTCCACAAACCAGCTTTTTAAAAAAAAATGTTTGTAATAAAAATCTTGAGGCAAACTTAGACATATTTCTTCACATTTCATAGTTCTTTTAACTTTTAATGCTTCTGCTTTCTTCTGCTAGATTGTTGTAAAACAGCAACTCATTTATAATTTTTGTGCATCCCCTCATTCACATTAAGTATTTGTCATTGCTTTTACATTATATATATTATCCAGCAATTATTACTTCTGTATTTAATATTCATGTTTAGGATGCTTCTAAAAATTTGAGTGCAAATTATAGAAAAACGGATGTATTCTAGCCCCGCCCTGTCGATAAATGTTTAGGAATTTCATTGTACATTTTTTAACACCTGCTTTTTTACCATTCAATTACATTTTAATTCACCTGGGTAATACTGTTGTAGTCAAAGGGTCAAATCTTGAGCTTGATATCTTATAAAAAAAACCAAAACAAAACAAACAAACAAAAAAACCCCATCTCCCCGAAGCCAAACAGACCCGCAACATTGCAGACAAAAAGAGGGAAGAAAGAGGACCTTTCCTTCGTCCTCATCTTCTACGAGCTACATCGCAGGCCCGACTCAAGTTCATCACATTGATAAGGTGTCTTGTTTTTCTCAAGACTCAGTGTTATGACATTTACAGTGAATCACATTATAAACAGGCAATCTGGCTGACCAACACCGAACCACTAATTGTTGTAATTGTTAACAGTTGCCTGGAATGTTTAGCCTAAAGAATCTGTGTGTGTGTGTGTGTGTGTGTATGTGTGTGTGTGTGTGTGTGTGTGTGTGTGTGTGTGTGTGTGTGTGTGTGTGTGTTTGCATGTTGATTGATATACGTTTCTATTCAAAACAAAAAAAAGTTCCAACACATTTTGAGCCAAAGCAAATGATCACTTTCAGGAGGTCCCATGGTTTTAAATTAAAAGTATTGCCTAATCATTTCTAACTTATTTGCCCTGCCATACCTGGCTCAGGATGACTTTTATAATGTAAACACCTCTTATTGTCTTTAGGTTTAATAGTCTGTGTCTTCCTTTTTTGTGGTATTATCTCTGTTGGGGACTGTCCATGCTGCTGTAGGGAGACATAGATGCTGGTCCCGAGCCTTTTTCAATATCTTTTTCCTTGTCCATCTCCATCTCCATCTCTGCATCTCCTTCTTCTGCTTCTCCACCCTCTGTTGGAAATGCTGTATATGATCCTCTACTGCCCTTGCTCAGCTCTTCCCCGGCAGAGAGAGGCTCCTCCCCGCGGGTATCTGCCGAGTCAACAGCATCCTCGCTGAGGCTAGAGCTCTCTGGGTCATCCTCCCTGAGGGCTCCCTCTCTGGCTTGACTGTGGTGTTTGACGTTGTAGCGCTGGTTCTGGAAGAATTTGACAATTGTGTGCTTAGGTAGATCCAGCTGGGCTGACAAAGTGTGAATGGCCTCCTGGTCTGGGTACAGCCCCACATCACCAATGAAGCTCTGCAGAATTCTCAGAGCCTCAAGTGAGATGCGAGTCCGTGAGCGGGACTTTTTCGGACCTCCCCCTCCACTCCCAGGGCTCATCCCACGCTGAAGATGATCTTCCGCGCCATGCAATGAGATGGGCTGTAGCTCTTCATGAATTGTAGATGGAGCAGTTAGAGATGGTGGATTGAGTCTCTGGTGTGCCTAATAAAACGATAATTTAAAAAACGGGGTTTTAGTTAAACAACATTTTATATATCTCATTGATTATTAAAAGCATTACACCTTCTGCTCTAAAGAATGCTCTCTTTTTCCTGTTCTTTTTTGGCAGAATTTGTGAGATGCATTATCAAGATTTTTTTCATCTTGCAGTCAACGTTTATGGTTATAGTTTAAGGTATTTATAAAGGCCTTTCAAAATGTATGTGACCTAGGTGGCTCCATGTGGACTCCAAATTAATATAATTATATATTCTAAATGTTACAATAGAGTCTTTTAACAGAAGATTTAAAGAGTAAAATGATATTTAGATCTACTATGTTGATTAGTTGGCCAACAACACATTACATTTCTGCCCTGTTAATAAAGGAACGGAATTATCTTATCTTAGCCAAAACAAAACAAACAAACAAAAAAACCCCATCTCCCCGAAGCCAAACAGACCCGCAACATTGCAGACAAAAAGAGGGAAGAAAGAGGACCTTTCCTTCGTCCTCATCTTCTACGAGCTACATCGCAGGCGCGACTCAAGTTCATCACATTGATAAGGTGTCTTGTGTTTCTCAAGACTCAGTGTTATGACATTTACAGTGAATCACATTATAAACAGGCAATCTGGCTGACCAACACCGAACCACTAATTGTTGTAATTGTTAACAGTTGCCTGGAATGTTTAGCCTAAAGAATCTGTGTGTGTGTGTGTGTGTGTGTGTGTTTTTTTTTTTTTTTTTTTTTCTTATATAAGTATAGATTATGTGAGTTTTGTGGTTACTGCGTCATGGGCTCACGTATATGTTTACATCCCAGTTAACCTTCAAACAGTGATGATGGGATGTGAGATGGACGCTGATGTGGAGGGAAAAAAGAGCATATAAGAAAAGCACAAACCTATTATGTAGTTGCTTTACTTATTTAACATTTTATATACACATGTGACATTTTGAAGAGCAAAAATTTTAGGTAACTTTTCAGTTTTAAATATTGTGCAAGGATTTTTTTAACATGTTTATTTTATCCACCTACAAAAATTATAGTTTCTTTTTTGGCTATTTGCTGGTTGTTTTCTTTCTAATTGACGTGATATTTGAACCGAACTGAACATCGCTGTTGTTGCCTGTGATGGAAGAAAAAAGAGAAACACCTGTGGGATATTCACTTGTATTTATCGTGTAAGTAATGATAAACACAATGATTTAAATTAAAATTGTCTGGAAACAAATTGCATCTATTTTATTTATTTTCAAAGGTATTGGTTCAAGCAAGACATTGTACGAGACCGCAAACTCTGAGCCGTAGGGCCTTTGGCGGCATTGCGGACGAACAGCCGGCGTCAGTTCAACCTAGCAAAGATTCAGCGGGCTGCACTGGGAACCAGCAGAGGAGGGAGAAATGGGAAATCCCCAACTGGTAGCTTTCTCTGCAGCTGGTGGCGAGACCATTGGTGCAGCTGCGCCTCCTCAGTGGCTGCTGCAGTTTGCAAGGATGATAATGCAGGAGCAATCTGATCTATGCTTGATGGTTGAAGAGGACCCTGACTCCTGTCACAAGTCTCCCGGGATGGGATATGCAGTAGCTGAGCGCAGTCACTTCGTATCCACCAATTTCGCCTCGCTGCTTATTTATCACTAGAAAAAGAGTTACTTTTTACTGAGCCTAAGTAGCATGTTTTAAAATGTCTCACTTATTTGGTGAAAAAATGTTGGCCTACTGGACTTTATCCGACAAATAGAGCCATTAGCTTAGATCACGCCTAGGTGTCGTGAAGGTCTAAAAGCTGTACATATGGTGTGAAAACCAGTGTGGTGAAACAAGCTCATTGTGCATTGACACACTTTTATCCATAGCCTCCTCTGCCTCATGTCATCATAAACTTCTATTTATTACCAAGGGATGCTTTTGCACTGCTTGTGACATTTTGCCAAATAGTACACATTTGGTGTTGGAGTAGTACTCATTATTGTAACACAAAGAACATTGATATAGCCAGACAGGTATTTGAATGAAACATAGCAAATGTTTATGGATGTGATATGATTTCATTAAAAAGTGTAGAATTTTATGTTTGTTTTACATACAAAACCAGTGCCTCCAAAGTTACAGAGCATGTTACCAGAGTTTTACACACAGCTCTGTCTTCTCTTTTCTATACTCTTGACATATTCCAACAGCGCACATCATCAGCTTTGTCAGCACTACCGTGTATGGCATTCAGTGGTGTGTAAAATGCTGCCAGTGCAAATATTAGCCTGTTTATCAGAGTGTGTATTAACTTGCTGCAGAATGCGTGCAGAAATGCCAGCAGGGGATCACAGGTGTGTTTGGCAGTTCCACAGAGAGCATGCCTCCATTTCCCCCCACCCTGTGCATCCTGGTGTTCTCCCAAAGCGTACGTTCTCCGGGTTGGGCTCTCTTTCCATCTGAGCAGCTCGCACAGCCAACCCTGAAGGAGCAGATCATCAGTTGTCTTTCCTCCAGCCAACACAGCATCAGGAGTACAACATAAGGTAGGTTGGCTGGAACAACAGTGACATAGACGGTCCTGGTAGGCTTTTATCTGATCTCTGGTGGACTGTGATTACTGGACTGGGATTAGATTTAGGGTTTGTTCTTTTCAGATGTGAAATCATAAACATAGTCATGTGATTCTGGATACATGGGACAAATAGGAAAAATTAGACCTCAAACCCAATTTTCTGTCTTCAACCCATCTGCACATCAGAACATCACAACATCTGTGTCAGAATGAACCACTGTAGAATTATTTAAAACTGTGAGCCATGTATTACTTTTATTTTAAACTTCACCTATAATTAGTGTCATGGCAGCAACACACTAAACTGTCTGTCTTAGCAGAAATGTTTCCTCCCCTCCTCTGGGGAGCTTTCAAACCACATTAGACAATAATTTGTCCAACATGTTCTGACTATTCTTGAGTCTCTTAACAAACGCATGAGTGTTAAGACAAAAAAAAAAAAAAAAAGTGTTTTATCTTGGACAGATTATCCAAGCAGCTGTTTGTTGCCACATTACTGTAACATATGGTATTTACTAGTATCAAGTGCCAAGAGGAAGTGAGGGAGGACATACCAATTACTTTAACACAGCGCATGAATCTGCAACAAAGATTCAGGACATGATTTGTGACAGTTGATTTATATGAATGGACTGACCACAGTAAAGTTATTATTAAAGAGTAGCAGGAAGTGTACTGACTCATGCACTGTGTTTTATTCTTTTAACATCCTCTTTTTAATCAGACCAGATTGCATATTAATGTGTTTTGAGGTTGAGCCATGTACTTTCCAAAGGTGGCTAAGATGTATCTGATATTACATTTTGATTTGGTATTAGAAGCATTATTGATCAGAATTCTAAAGAAAATGGTCTTTAAAATTCATTTTTAGAGTTAAAGACTAGTTGCCTTATCCTTTTCTGTTCTTATTCAGGTATGCCTGGAAGTGTTGAATAGTGAAATGCTACAATTCTGAGTCCGTCCAGCAGAAGACCTTGACATCAGCATGAGGCTGAACGAGCACACAAATCATAGAAGTTGTCTGTCTAGAAAACTAATAAACACTCCTAATTTGAAACACTTCAGTAACACATTTGTCTTTATTGTACCACAACACCCTATTGGAGACATAATTGAATTATTATATTACAGAAATCTGGAAAAAATATGGAATTACAGATTCTCAAGTCACTTGGTCACTGACTATAACTCACAATTTTTAAGATTTATTTGATTATTGTTTTACGATGCCTATGTGTTCCCAGTCATAACCTTGTATAGTTTTAAAACATGGTCTCAGTGGGTGTAATGGGCAAACTTTTTAATATATATATATATATATCTAGATAGATATTCAGTGTGTGTGTGTGTGTGTGTGTGTGTGTGTGTGTGTAGCAACTGTAGTGCTGATTATATGGACGTGCACGCATACAACATTAAACTCTAGATTTCCGCTTTACACATAATACATAGTTAACTAAAAAGTCTCAAAAGTAACCTAAGAAATTCTGAAATTCTCTCCAAGGCGTGTGTCAGATCTGAGAAATCTGAGACAAACACCTACATTGTCCTGAATCGTGGACATGCCTGTGTACATGCGTGCAAAACCGCATGCACGCACGTGTGCATCAAGATTTGATTATTTCTGCTAGACTGACATCAAGGATGTGCCACCAGCTGTTGTTTATGTGGAGCCATCATGCTGAAAACAGCTGTTTTAATAGTGTTATCATCCCTCCATCATCTTGCCTCACTTTTCCTCCATCTTGCATCCTTCTGTGATTCTATCTCCACTGTGATCTCTCACTCAATTATATTCAGACCATTTACTGCTCATTGCTGTAGCCAGCTGAGGAGACATCTGTCTACTCTAATAACTAACTAAATGAACAAACATACAAATGAACATACAATACAGTGAACAGATAATTCCTCTACAGTTTTCTTCAGAGAAAATTTCTTAATTAAATCTCCCTCAAACTAAAACCATGGCATTAGACATTCCTAGAAAGGTCCACATCAGTCATCATTTCTTTACTAACTTGTGAGAATGGGGCTAACCTGACTTTTGTTGGCGGCCACCTTTGCAAACAGAGCCTGGGATACTTTTGCTCTCTTCATCTCCTGCTGGATTTCCTCATAAATCCCAGATGTGATGCTTCCCAGCGAGTCGAATTTCAGCGACAGGTCAGCACCAGAGATGGCACACTTCTGAACAGGACAGCGCACACACACCGGAAGAAAGGAAAGACCATGCATAAGAGCCACTTAATCTAGTGCCAAAATGTCATGATTGGTCAATAAACACATGGTAATTTATGGCTTTTATTTTTAACCAAAAAGTGAACAATTTTATTCCTAATTCTCAGTCCTTAAACTACACTTTTCACATGAAACTAAATTGCTCTGCTACTGTTACTGGCTTCCCTTCTGACTTGTCCACAACATGATGCACATTTCTAACTATGTCCAGTTTATATTTGAAGTTTAGAGTGTCAGAAGTACTATAATGTTACACTCACATACTTTGATACTCAGACTTCATTTAAGTTAGAGTTTACACAAAGTTGAAAGATGAAAGTGCTTTATTGGACTTGGAATTATATTCAAAAGCATATTAAAACCAAAAATATTACCCTAGCTGTCTAGTTTGCTGTGTGAGTGTTTTTTTTTTTAGGTTTAAGTGTATGTGTGTGTGTGTGTTGTACCTGAGCTGGTCTCTGTGTGTTGGTGATGAGATTGCTAGGATGGTTGTGGTTGTGGTTGGTGCTCGTGCTCCTCTCTCGCTCCTCCTGGTAGATGCGGTCCCGCTCTCCTTCTGGCAGGTTTAAGAAGTTCTGCATGGCCTTCAAGTTGACCAACAGGGACTGCGAACGCTGACGCGAGGATCCTCTTCTTTCCTGAGGATCTCTGAGAGCAACCCCTACACAGACATCAACAAGTCTATTTAGAAACGCACATATTATTGTAGTGTCTTCGGTAAACAGTAGCATGTGTTTATTCAGGGTCACCTGGGTGCGGTTAAAAGCCACGCGAGCAAACACGGCCTGGGACACACTGGCTCGCTTCAGCTCATTCCGGACCTTCTGATAAATGTCGAAGGAGACTTCAGTCCCCGAGGTGTTGAGAGCAGATTCGGCATTGGTGCCTGAGCTCTTGCAGGTACGTGAAATTGGAGGGTGATTAAGGAACTGCTGGTTAACTCCAGAGGGGTGCTGGTGGGTGAAGAAACGGCCGACAGCCAGCTGCTGGTTAATAAGGTGGGCCATCGCGAGCTGCTGATGCACGAGCCGAGGGTGGAGCTGCGGGGACAGGATTCTGCTGTGACCCAGGAGCGGTGGAGGAGCAGGTGGACAAAGCGGAGGGCTGGGATGATGAGGCATACAATGAGGCTGGGTGGGCATCTGAGAGTCTCCCTGGGACAGAGCTCCAGTGCTGCCCATGGTGCCCACATGGGTGGGAGACGGTAACAGTGAAAGAGGATGCTGGTTGAGGAAATTAGAGTCCAAATCTCTTTCCACTGTGACAACACAAACAACACATGAGACACTGTCTAGAAATCCTAAACACTGGCCTTTATAGTATAGGTTCTGCAATTTTTAAACGCCTGAGAATTTACTTACCGGTATTTTCTATTGTCAGATATTGAAGGCAATACCTAGATGCATATATTTGTGGTGTCTTTCTTAAATCTTAGAGTTTTAAACACTATGTTTTCTTATACTATGATATTTAGAAAAAAAACTAATGAATTTCATAGTAGAATAAAATAACAAAATTCCAGAGTTACCTTTTAGTAACCTAAAAACTAATTTAAAAAAAGCTAAAACTAAAAAAAAAGCCTGGCTAAAAAAACTGTTAAAAAATTTTATTTTGTTTCTAAATAATGGACTGTGATAGATTTTAACACTACCATATTTGTCCTGCACATTGTGAACCACTCTTTTCATGACGAAGGGTCAAACGTACCTTTGATATCTGACTTCTCGTGCACTGACCACATGTTTTCGATGCATTCACCTAGCAGAGGAAAAGTTAGGACCAACACCATCCCTAAAGTTTTACGTGAACATGATGTTTTTTGCGGTCTTCCACAGTAAAATGACAAATACAGAGAGTCAAACAACTAGTTAAAAAACAAGTGTAGTTGGCAAACACCTACCTTTGTTCCGTTTGTACTTTCGGTACCAGTGTCCAAACTCCTGGCACTTGGAAGTGGAGACGTTAACGTAGTAAGAACTATTCACTATCGCCGAGATCGTGCTCTAACAGAAACAGACATTTAACCAATGTTAAAATCATGTTCATTCAATCTATGTGCTCCCCATTTTTGTTGCTGGCAGGATAAAGTTTACCTGTGGGTTAACATTTACACTTAAGATTAAAACCAATGCTTTAAGATTCTAAAACACTAAAACTCCCTTAGAAGTAAGCAAAGGACAAAACCATTTTGATATCAAATTATCCACAACTGGTGTTTTGAAGTATAATTCATTTCCCGACCTGCAAAGTGGTCAGTTAGCCACACAGCAAAGACTCCCAAAAACTTGCCATGGGAAAGACAGAGGATTAAAACTCACATGAGTCAGGCTGCAAACGCACACCGCCCACACACTTCCCCTAATCACTAATTACATTATGACTAAGTCCTGTGTATAAATCACAAGTTCAAATGACACACTAAGTGTAATGAATGCAGGGTGTGTGAGCAGCGTAATTGAGGTGTGCGTGTTTGCATCCTCTCTCATGGCATGGCATCAACAATTACATGTGAGAGATGCTCGGCAGTCTAAGTGTGTGGTGTACTGCTAGATGAAACCTCAAATTCTTAGCCATCTTGGCTGTCTGTGCGTGTTGGGTTTTTTTTTTTTTTTATGTGTTTGTTAGATATGTCTACAAGAAGACCATACAAAGCATTTTGTAAAAATGAAATTTCATCTTGTCTCCATGATGTCCAAGAAGATTTTCAATCAGGTTCAGATTCTTTTCTTTCATTAATGAAGTCTAACATGAAACATTTACACCTTTCTTCCTGCGGAGATGCCTTTCACCTTTTATGCATTTAAGTAAGGAATCGTTCACATTGTCTATTTTGAAATGTTCATGTTTAATAACTTTACTCATGTGTATGAATCACATTCCATTCCAGGGACAAATCTGCACTCGTATGTGTACAATGTCCAAAAATGGCATTTTTATCCAGAAAAAGTCTTGCGTACTTTGGAATTAGTTACCTGGGACAGAGGACACTCCTTGGCCAGCGTGCTCTGGTTGGTGTCTCTAAGTAGTTCTTTTAGAGCGTTCCGTACAGTGCTGTGGCTCCACTGCTCCGACGGCAGCTCTTCGAGTCGCCCAAAGCTGCAAATTAAATAAAACATGTAAACTTTTCATTGCTATTTTCAATTCAATTGTCTCATTATCTGTCTGTCAAAAGGAAAAAATATTGTATCTTTCTTTTATCTTTTATCTATCAACAGAGTGTTTGAGAGTTTAGTTTAGTGGAATAGGAGTCATTAATCTAAATGGTTAATTAAAAAAATGCCAACAGGTTAACCAAATGGTACAGTGCAAATGTTCAGCAGATCTAATAAACACACCTGTGTAGCAGAATTTGCAGTGTAACCATGTGGTAAACATCCAGCAGCATGTCGGCCACTGTTGCCTCTGGAGCGTCTGTTAAATAGTGGATGGGCATTGGCTTCCAGCGGCCCACTCTAATGATCCCTGGGTCAAACAGACAGCAAATTCACCAGTTAAGCTTATGTCAGGAGGAAATATAAAATATCTGCTCAGCTTCATGTTCCGAAGGGTATCGTTCTGATTTTGTTGTTCTGTTGTTTGTCTACCTTATCCTGAACACACACCCACACACACCTCGACCTTCCAACAACTATTACTAAACAGAGCTAGTCATTTGTGTGCTTGACTAAATCAAATCCAGACACTGTATGGCCTTGGACTGCCAAACTCTACCATTTTAAAATCCAGAACACAAGAAGGCAAGCGGCCCAATGCTCTTGCTTTTTCTTGCTTTTCTTTAGGTGTTCATGTTTTTAAACTTTTGAAGACGATGCAAGTTTTTATCATATACAACTCAAGCGGCTTGTACATCTATCTGCAGATTCTCAGGTGCAAAGTAGCTGTAGTGGTGGTGTTACAGGTCCTCCCTGCAGGCCCTGACTCGCTGGAGGACTTTCAATGCCCACAAGGAAAATGTGACCTTTCTGCAGTAAAGGGATGCTTCAAAAAACATGCTATGGCTATTTATAAGACTAATGTCACATTAAGCATCCAAAAAAGTAACATACATTACAGTTAGTCCATCTTTATATTCAACATTTTATTTAAACCAACAAGGAAGAAATCATTCATTCATTCATTCATTTTCTTACCCGCTTTATACCCTGTGGTGTCCATGTAAAATTAAAAAAAAAAAAGCCTCTTTTTTAATAAGCCATAATGTGTGAGTGAGAGAAAAAAGGGGCCTCATGGTCCAGCCAAAATTATGCAAGAGGCAGCTCGAACTGAAGAAGAAAATAGTCTCTGTATAATTTTGGTTGCGACCGCAGTGAAGAAAAAATGCATGACTCCAGCCAAAAATTATTTATTTGAAAAGAAAAGGCTTAGTTCTCAGAACAAAACCTAGCCATTTCAGAGAGGTGAGGGGGGTCACAGGGCGTCAGCCACTTGGTTAAACTGCCCCGTGTTTACGGGACACACCACGGAATGTCAACTACCCTGCTTGCTGTGTATTCTTATTTTAATAGAATGGTTCAGATATTGCCGCAACATAGAGGATGCTGATTTAGTTCTGGCTTGACCTTCACGTGGAGCCATTTCATCATCAAAAATTATAATTTAATGTGTCCTCTCAAAGTTTGGTTTATCTACTATAATCTTTTAGATAAGGTACACATTTATAGACCTACAATTTAAATCAAAAGTCAAAGGGTGTTGTATCATTTTTTCAGGAAACAAACACATTTTTTATGCCACATAAGTAATGGAATAAAATAATATCATCTGCCAGAATTTTGTTTACCAGTAGTTGTTTGCACCATATTTGCCTGCTCCATTATTTAAACCAAAAGAAAACAAACAAATGCTTTTATATTAATATATGCTCTTATTAGGAGACGCTTTTACTTTTTAAAAACGCTTGCTGCCGAGGGACGATGACGCACTGAACATCTCTCTATTTAACTTTCCCTGGGACTCTTCTCTCTAGCAGTCCAGCAGATACTGGTCAAGTATGGCCTGATCTGCTGGCATGTACACGGTTACAGGCATGTGGGGGTCACTGTCCTAGAGTCCTTAGAATAATCATATTATTATTCTATTATTATTATTATATATTAAAAAATACCTTGGACTAAAAAGCACTTAAATAGTAGGAGTAGTAGTGGTAGTAGTGGTGGTCATAGTCATAGCAGCAGTATTACTGTGTATCTGTCTCCCTATCTCCTTCTCCTTTCACATCCTCTTTCTCTCTTTTTTCCCCTTTTTTGGTCAAACCAGTCAAGGAGCACAACCACCAACTTGTAGCTGTCTTCCAAAAGTACGTTTTGTTTTATTATTTTTAAACTGAGGTTTCGCCGCTGATTGATGAAAAGCTGTTTTCCAAGCACACCCCCGGTGCTACCTACCACTAGCCTGTACGGCTGAGCTGCGTGAGTATCCCAGAGCCACCAGCGCTGTCTCAACGAGTTGCGTGAAGAGGACATCTTTCCGCACCAGCACAAACTCGGCGTGACGGTCCCCTTGGCTCTCCGAGTCGCCAGCCAGGCCTGCGTCGGCGTGCTCCACCACACAGTAGACTGGGATCATTAAACCTGCATGGTCAACACAAAGCCATCATTTCTTTGGCTCCTGTAGAGATGCTACTGATTTATCTCCATTTAAATAAGCATTACACAGTTGCTGTACCCAATATTCTGTTTGGGTCTTTAATGGTTCTGCCGTAACTAGAAGTTTGTTTGAGCAGCAATTATTTGTGTGCGTGTGAGAAAATAAAACCAACAGATAATATAAACTGTTTCTAGAAACCTCTCCTTTACATTATGGGTATCATTTAGCATCGGTGGTGTGACCGATTCTGTTTCGGTCTGTTCTATATCGGGTAAACACTGAGAGATTCAGTCTGGAAGCGTTCACACCCCGCTCGGTCTCACAGGAACTGCTAATTAACAAGCAATATATCCTTCTGGTGAGCCAAAAGGCACTCCGAGAATCAAACAGCCATTAAGTTAGAGGATGCGGGAGATAAAAAAGACAATTTTTATTCTTTTTATTTTTATTAGGGTCGGCATACTCTTCAAGTGTCTGTGTCATGCATGCAAATTCATGAGGGAACGCTGTGTGTTTATCATGCTGCTCTTTGTGTGTGTGTGTGTGTGTGGGTGGGTGTATGCTCACTTTGTGTGGTCCCAACAACTTGTAGGCCAATATCCTTCTCATTATAAGCTACTCCAAAGAGTACTCAGGGGGTAAGTTTTTGGGTAAGATAAGAGCTAAGATAAGGTTCAAGTCAGGCCTATATAAGGGAAGTAAGGCCTAACAAACACTACTTGCATATGTGTGACAAGACATTTACATATGTGTTAATACAGTTAATTAGCAATTAGCAATGTACAGTTGAGAGTGTTTCTATATGTCTTTGAAAAAATGGGAGAGCCCTTTTATACAATGGTACACATAAAAGGTTTGGTTCATGTGTACCGTCCTAATTTTATATACTGGTTCATTGGGATTTATTCATTCATTTATTTCTGAGAAGACGTGCCAAATGTACGGCAGCACACCAAAGGATGACTCTCAGGGTTAGAGATGAATTATTTTGTATTTTTTGGGAGATTTAAGATTGCAGAACTGCGTTCAGTGTGCATACTCCACAAATCTATCTGAGGAAATGTCAGCCCTCTTTATTGTAATAATATTATTATGTTAGATTACAAAAGCATACAGACAGATGTAGTTCATTCATTAATAAATCATGTAAAACAAAACTACTACTACTACTACTACTACTACTACTACTACTACTACTACTACTACTAATAATAATAATCACCCCCCCCCCCACCACAATAATAATAATATAATATAATAATAAAAATAACAATCATAATAATAAAAAGATTAGGACTATGCCACCTACCTCCAAGTGGTCTCAGTTGTGTGCCGTTCTGTCTATTTCCTGGAGCTGCTGGGCTGCCGTTGACTTCCAAACGGGAGGATTTGGTGAGCAGGGGTCTGCTGGAAAACAGGCTTTCACCTCTCTGTTCTCTTTCCTGTGGGGTGACGCTGTCTTGAAGCCTGGGGCTCTCCGTTCCCCTCACCGCACCTCGGAGTTGGAGCTCCATCCCTCTGGAAATGCTGAGCGGTACTGTAGGCACAGAGTTTTGAGCTGGGAGGAGAAAAAAAAAGAATATTATCCTTACTTAATCTTTATCAACAAACATAGTCAGTTTGCACCAGGACTATAAATGCATAGATGTCAAGTACAAACCACTGAAAAAAGTCCAGAAATGTATTCAGACTTTCCTGATCTGTACATGCAGAGTTTATCCATGTGTGTTTTCAGAATTTTTATTTAAGGCTAAGGGTATTTATTTACTTCACTGAACCAGATCTGTGAAAAACTAAAGAGGAACACTTCTCTTGTAGCTCCTAACTGGTAAATACAGTCTTCCCTTTTACTTCTATATACATAACAAGAGGTTCGGTGCAACCACAACAGAGAGCTGGGGCATCTGGGACGAATCACAGGTCAACAAGTGGCGTTTACTCAGACTAAACAGAGTCAAGCAAATTATTCTCTGTTTAGACACATACGACCAAACAACGTGCAATAAAGAGACGTGTGAGGTTGGACAACGATGTGCACTTTGTATTATAAGAAAGAATAAATTGTTCTAGATTTGGTCGCTTTGATTGAAGTAATCTCCAACAGCTTTTTCCAAATGTGACGTGATCATCCTAAGTAGACTGATGTGGGGAGATTTGGTGCCATCTGCAAAGGCCACAGCTGTAACATCACATATTAAGTTAATAGAGCTTTTCCGCCACTAAATCATAAGGCTGGTAATTGTTGGTACCCGTCTTAGCTCTTGTCCTGGCACTGCAATATTTAGGTGCTTTAGCAACCTTTCAGTTCTGCAGAAGGACAATACACGGGCAGCTGTGGAAAATGTGGTCTCAGGATCAGACCGGACCTACTAAATGTCTTCTTTTGTTGTTGGCGTACGGCTTTTCATGAAGTCTTCATTTGTAATTGGTTATTCCTGTGAGCTCATCTATGCCACTGGTGTATGAATGAGTGATGTGAAGTGCTCTGGCCAAAGATGGTGACGTAAGTTGCCCTCGAATGAATGCGTGTGTTGGTATTCTGGATGAAAGCTCCATCTACACCAGTTCTGCTATGTTAGATAGCTCCATTTTCTCTTTCTCTCTGCTCATTCATTGTTTCCTGATCGCCACATTTGTGATGGTCAAATTGCTAAAGCCCCAGACATCATTTATGGTTGACAACGGCAAAATTCTACTTCTTTCTTTGTTTAATTTATGACTTGTCTGACACAAACTGCTCTTCTTTTATTTTGTATTTTTATCCTTTGTAATTACACAAAAACAGTATAGTCACACTTTGGAATTCAGAGTGAAAATTGTCTTTTATTATAGAAACCTAATCACAAGTTATGTTGGATTAGAAGTGATCAGCATAGTAATCAGCGTAGGTTGAACCATTCCTTTAATTAATCCATCCATGGGACTAAATGTAAACTATGGTGAAATCAAATTTGAATACATGTTGGGTTCTTCACAAGAAAATACACATTAAAAAGATCATGTTTGTTTTCAGCTGTGTATTGTTCAAAGCTTTTATTCCCATTGGATTCACCACTTTAAAAGACTCGTTTGTTCTGTGTCAAAAAATAAATAGTAAAAAAGCAATTCCCAAAAATCTGCAGTCATGCATGGCCCCAGAAACCCTGCAGAGGATAGCTGGGAAATTAACTGTTCTCTGCTTTGTATATTTCTTCACTCTGTGTGGTTTTTTTTAATAGTATGACAATAAAGTCAGCAGGGGAAAAAAAAGAACCCAAAAGCAACATTTGATAATAATAAGACACATATGCAACATTAAAGGCTATTCAACAGGCCAACACAGAGCAACAAACCACAGATAATAAGTACAATGAAGTAGACAATGAAGCTTTGTTTTACTCAATTAAAAGGGGGATTGGGTCTGTGGTGAATGTGGTTGCCCAGACCCAATCACCAGACAAGGTGTCGCGCCAGTGAGATCCATATTACTGGAGCCCTGATGGTTCTTATCACATCTCTTTCTCTCTCTCTCTCTTTGAAAAAAGCTTGTATGTAAGTTTTCTTTTTTATTGCAGAATAATTTTTAAGTTTGAGGACTTTTTGTGTGGAGCTGTATGCATCCGATCAGTCTTTCGCTAATTTAATGCACCATGCAGCCATCCGTGCCATTTTGGCAATATAAACTTATCTTACCGTGACCTTTGACCTTTACAGTGTCTACATAATCTGATAAATCAACTCTGAGATCCAGACAGGCTTCACTGGGATAGAAAGAGTCAGTGTATTAGGTACAGACAGATTCTAAATGCTTTGTTATTATGTACAACAGAGGCTAGAAAAATTAATAGATTAATAGATCACAAATATATTAATAACTCACGCAAGAGTTGCTGGGAAAAAACAGTAATTAATGATAAAGTAATTAATCTGCTGAAACAGAATCTGGATCAGTTTGTGAATCAGTCCATCAAATAGATTAAAAAATATACCAAAAGGAAAATTTCATAAAAGTTTGTTACTTTTTTCCAAATGAAATATTTTACACAAGTAAGTTCAGATGAAATATAGAATTTAGTGGAGAATTTCACCACAAACTGTGAGAAATAAATGGGCTCAGCTAAACTTTTGTAGTATTGTAAATGAATAAAAAGATTAAACACGGCATTATCTGATTCCAAAATACAGTATAATGATTTTGACTTATAAAAATCATCATAACCGAAAACGAAAGATCAATTTAAGCTATAGGGCGTCATTGACACAGAATATCTCGATATTTTCTTTCCAGCATCAGTTTAGTTTTTTGTCTGTCTTTATGGCACCAGTAACACAACAGGAGCATCAGTGCGCTGATTAATGTCAGACAGATTTTTGATTTTCCGTTCGTCCGCTCTTCTTCTTTCCTTATGAGGAACATAAGGCGTGAAATGCGGGGGGGGGGGGACAAATCACACGGAGCCTCCACTGGCTGCAAACACTGCAGCTGCTTGTTGTAGACAGGCTCTAATTCAGGGGGGTTTAATAGCTTAGTGTTCACTCTAATTAAAGTCAGTTCAACAACTTTTAAGGTAGGATGAAATTATTATCACAGTCGGTTCAGAACGCCACAGAAAGGCTGCGTGTGACACTGAGGAGCTTTACTTTAAATCTCACATGAGGCCTGTTCACTGCTTTAAAATGCATGCATTTTATATCTTTTAGTTTTAGAGATTTTGGAAACAATCCTTGATTAATACAGTTTCATCCATTACTGAAAACTCATGCATTCAACAGTTTCTTATACATGACTCCTAAGCAGCTATTGTCCTAATAAAACAACAAATGAACTTTAGACAGATAGATTTCCACATGACTTAGATATTGGACATGTATGTAAACATTTATATTTTAAATACATTTCTTTACAACTTCTGATCTTAGATCAGAAGTTGACATTTGAGGTTATAGACTATAGCGCTCCCTTCTGGCATGTATGTGTTCTTTTGGTTCAAATTTACTTGTTATTCTAATTAAAACAACACGTGACCAATTCCCTGAACACCGATCTGCACTTCTAGCTCCTTAAACCCCTGACTACCAAGTTTCGTGTGTGATTGTGACTCAGAGACCACCCTGTGGTTGACAACTGAACCAATCATTCAGGGCCTGTTTAATATTTTCATCCACCTGCAAAACAACAAGAACATTTGAATCTAAAAGCACAATTGAGCATCAGTGGAGAAAACACACAATAAAAACACACTGTCTGACTTTCTAAGCAAATCGGTGCTTGGGGACGTTTAGATGAGCACCATACAGTAATAAATCCATCCTCCTGTTCCTGCGACTTCACAGCGCAGCCTGACTTTAATGCAGTTAATTTCCCATCATTCACTAATTATTTCAAACTAATTTAAAGCAGATGTACATAAGGCAAGCCTATAAAACTACGTACGACTGGATAAACTATTATTTACACCCAGGTGTGAGTTTACCCTTTGGCAAAACGATGGATACTATCCTTTTTTTTTTTTCCACCTGACATGCCACCGCAGGACAAACACAGGTGCAGATAACACAATTAGGCCAATGATGGCTTCAGATGGTCCCACATGAAGCGCTGCTGATAATGGAGGCACTGATCTGAAAACTGTCAGCAGCTGTTTGGTCGCATCTGCACATCCCTCTTTCATTTTTAGTATTAGGATTCTTATTAGCAACCATATCAATGTAGCTGTTATTAGTGGGAGTGGGAGCTGTTGTAGCACGTTCCTGTTTAATCAGTGCAAAAATCATCTCGCTTTAATTGAATTTTTAATGAAATTATTTTAACCCAACTTGACAAGGAAAGAGTTCCAATGTGGATCTCGAACCTGAACAAACCAGCTTTAATATTATCATGTGGCCAAATATGGAAACTGTGTTGAATTTTTAGTCAATTTGAACATAAAAATGAATAAACAAAACAATTCAGATCAAAGATTGCACAAGTAATTTAAAAAAAAAAAACAACAACACTTTTAATGACAAATATGTGGATTTTTATTTCAAAAATAAATAAATAAATGGATGACATTTGGCTTGTGGAAAAAACTTTAAACGAATTCATTTATCAAATATAAACAAACTTTTAGGACACAAAACAGTTGTATACTCCACTAATCAGCGATCAATAAGAAATCAGTATTGTCTCTTAAGGTTTCATTTTGTCCATGAAATCACTGCTAATCTGGCCCAAAGTGTAAAGTAAATGTTTAGCAGAAGTTTACTCACTTTTTAAGAAGTCACTGTCCTTGCCGGCTGATAAACTCCTTCCATTGATGAGAACGAGGGAATCCAGCCTTACAGAATATGGATTTTCCTGACTTTTGATAGCAAAAAATAAAGCTGCAGAGCTGTACATGGAGATATAAAGAGGAGGAGTGATGGGGGCAGAATGCTGCCGCCACAGAAAAGAGCTGTAAAATGACACATGAACAGAGGGAGGGAGGGGGTGGGAGACCTGGAGACAGATTGGCACATAGTAAAAATAGGCAGATTTATTCCTGTCTGCAAATCCTGTAACACAAAAACGAATAAAATTCATCAATAGCCAGATTTGATAACATTTTATTAGCAAACAAATGTGGGGAGGGCAGAAGGCCAGTGGAAACAACCTAAAACCTTAACAATAAATAAAAATTGCTGTCACGGATATGGGATGGCTTTGTGTTGTCGCGCAAGATAAGAGAAGTGAAAGGAAAAGCTTGGAAAATGAAAGGTTTTCATTAGATTGTCACATTGAGACCATTCCTGCCATTAAAAGAATGCTGTGATGCTAAATTTGCTAACCAACAAAATAACCTGGGCTGCTCTCTAAGGGTGGAAATCTGTGAGAGAAGGATGACAAAAGACAAAAAAGGTTGGTGTTGAGATGGCTTTTCCAAGTTTGAGGTTCATGATCCTGCTCAGTTTGTATGATGGAAAGAAAAAAGCTGTAGATCGAGGAGGTGAATGCATCAACTTTATTTGTTTGGTTAAGAAATAAAGTCGCTATCTTTAAAAATAAAAAATAATACCAACTTTTCTTGATGTGACCCATTGACGACACACGCTCCAGTGTTAAGAACCAGAAGGGTCCCCAGAAGTGCTCCATTTTCCTGTTGCGTGTGCACGTTTAATCGTCTGCTTCCATCTAGTGGTAACTGTGGGAATTACACTGTAATTGTCATCGACGTGTCTGCTTCCTTTCAACCAAAAAAAAGGCTTCATCAAAATTAAATCAAAAGTGATTTTTGAATAAAACAAAGCAAGATTTGTTTTATTAAATTACCTTGCAAATATAAAACTTAAAAAAAATTATTAAAGGTTTTTTTTAATACATTTTTTAAAGCTACAAAACACAAACAAGTGTTGCATTTTACATTTCAGATGTCAGGCTGCTTTTTTATTGATATATTATAATAAGAAAATATGCATGATAACAATTTCTTATCTAGCATAGCTAGCATTCTAATTGATTTTTACCTTCTGCTATTTGGATTTCTGATCCTACAGGCAGAGACATGGTTTTGCCATGGGTACACCAGTTTCACCCACAGTTGCCAAGAAGTTGAAAACAGAGCCCTCTCACCCTCTCAGGAGGGCTTTTAAAACATGTGGACACCCAAGTCTGTGGACTGGCTAGGAAAGATCGCTAGTTGGAGAGGAGTGTCAAAGAATCTGTTAAGTTAAAAACCCCACATCTTTGAGCAGAGGGGTTGGAGTGAGACATTTCTTATCAGCCACTTACGATGCAGTCCTACACTCCTTCCAATGATTATCCAAACACCTTTTTTCACAAGCCTCGGTGAGCCACTACATGTGACTTTTTGCAGACCAAGAGGAAGCAAAGACAAGTAAACCACGCCACCAGTGCAGCTATTAACTCTCAGCTGACAACCCAGATCATTAACATGCTAAT
>CAAE01014978.1:96179-126442 GCA_000180735.1 Tetraodon nigroviridis
TTTTGTTTGTTTGTTTGTTTGTTTCTATTGGTAAGTGGATTGTCAAATGCTCAGTCAGAATATCCAACTTGGCTTAAATCAAGACTTAATAGTCATAGCCACCAATCAAGGCAATGTTACTCTAATTTCAGGACTAAATTCCAGGGGAATGTTCAAAGAAAGCTTGTTTATATTATATTGAAGTACCTGAAATTCTGTAATGGTTTTATTATGTATTTATAGTTCCACACACAGTTGTTAACACTACATTGTGGATGTTTCATTACTTGAAACATCTGCATGTTCTTAATATAAATTTTGAAAAAAGGTCATTACTAGATGGCTTGCACTTTCAAAATAAATGTTTGCAAAAACCTAAGCAAAATGCTGCAAGCAGTTACCAGAAATTCTGGTCTATATTGGCATGATAGCCTGACAGTCAGTGCAGAAAACATCCTATTTTAGTGATTGTTTTTTCAACCAGGTCTCAGTGTGAAATGTTACCATTCATGCTTTTAATAGGGCTCCGTAACCTTTTACTGTTCTAGTGGAGGATTTCGCAAAAATGTCAGAATAAGCTCAGATCTTCACTTCTTTTAGCCACTTACTGCCACTCTTAAAACAACATAATATTTGTGCAGATTTACATTTATTTAGTATAAGTTACTAAACCCATTAGGTGATCCTGTTAAGTAATTTTTAAGTTTCCCCTATAATATAGTGCAATGCAGCACAATAACAGCAATTTGCTGCTTAAACAACACAGAATCTTTCTAAATGCTATTTTGTGTTTAACCGGTTTTGAAATTTGCTATACAAAAGTGTAACTAATTAAAATGTAAGTATGTTTGTACAGTACTTTCAAAAAATTGCTGGCATATACCCAACTGATCCATGTCTCTTTCTTTATTTAGTTCCTTTCCAACCCTGCAGTGACCTTTGGCACAGCTATAGCAGCATTCTATTTTTCCAGTCATCATCATGACTGTCCTTTACATCAACATTTTTTTGGCCTCCAGAAGCAGAGTTTTTAAACCCAGAGAGGAGAAGAAAGAAAAGAAAGGAATGAAGTAAGGTCATCCATGACACTGAATTTATGGAATCAAAGCAGAACAACAACAATGAAACCAGTCCTCATGCCAGTCCTCGCTCCAGTCCCAAATTAAGTCTGGACTCAACAACCACCGCGGTTGACACTGTAAAGAATGGTAAAGTTGAAGAACCAAAACCAGTTCAACAGCTGCCTCCAGCGCAGCCCAGCCCAGGGCTGACACAGGTACTGACTCCTACAGTCTCAATAAACAGCACCACACTCATCGCTTTTATGGCTCACGGCTTGTCCAATCTATCCAGGAAAAAGAGAGCTCCAACGACTCATCCACAGCTTTTATCACTCCCACAGAACCAAAGGACAACAACAAAAATGAGGGGGTATGTCAGGTTAGTGTTTTGCTTTGACATTTCATGCTTTTATACACATTATAAAAATACTTTTAAAGTCAATACAAAACATTACATTTGAACAACTTGTCAAATTCACCTTCTGATGTGCAACTGAAAAAGGCACACAGGTGGAACACAGAGGCCAGCCATTAAAGTCAGTTTTGCAACTCCCTGAGGTCGGCTGTGGCCATATGTGCCCTTGACAAGCCATTTGCTGTGTTTCCAAGCACAGTGTCAAGCGCATGGATGAGATATCAGTGGACAGACAAGTACACCAGGGGAGGTGAAGGGGTCGTGGGAATGCAACAACGCAGCATCAGGACCGCTTTCTGCTCCTTTGTGTCCATGTTTTTGCCCAAACTGTCGGAATCAGACTCTGTAAGGGTGGCGTGAGGGCCTGACATGCAAAAGCAAGGTTCTTGCTCACAGCCTGGCAACACTGACACGTACCAATACAGTGGGCCCTGCATGTGTTCCTTTGTGTGTATAACAATTTGTGTCAGCAGCTGCTGGTTGAGAAAGGCATTGCCGCTATTAACTGGCCTTCTCATTGTCCTGCATCCAGTCAAGCACATCAGTCAACCCAGAACTGTCCAGGAGTTTACTGATGCCCCAATTAAGGTCAGGGAGGAATCCCCTTGGAGATCATCTGTCGTCCCTAAAGCATCCTCATACATCAGAGGGGAGATCTGATTTTTCCGTTGACTTTGACTCTGAATCCACTATTCAGTGCCAATAATTTGGGTTTTCAGTAAAGGGGCTTAGGTCAATGTGTTGAAATTCACTCTAACAGTATTGAAGAATAAAGAAAAAAAAAAAAAACAAGCAACGGTTCAATTTGTACCACATATCTTTACGCAATATTGCACATTTGTGAATACTCTGCATTCACGCTGACAGTGTCCTTCATGTGAAAAGATTGTTAATATACCTTCTTCTAAGAGTGTTCATGCCATGTTTTTAACACTATGAAAAGTAGATAATCCAACTTACAAGACATTTAGTGTTGCTGAACTTACCAGAAAATTCATACCTAATGTTTTTATGCTGCTTATAAAGACTTAAATGTCATGTCAATATCTGACATTCATTTCAGACCTTTTAACTGCGTTGCTTGTCTTGAAGTAATAAGAGAACAGGACAGAATGTGCCAAACTGTGTGTGCTTCAGGCTGAGCATTAATGAGCATCATAGCCTCATTTTAGGATGAGACAAAAAAAGAAGATTCAGGAATATACATGAACGATAGCCCCAGGTGATAAAATATCAGGCAGCACAAATCCAGTGTAATGACAGTGAAACAGTGAAAAAAGAAAAAAAGACTAAAATTTTATACAAAATAAAGATAGAAGGCATTTCAAAAAATAAATAGTGAATTTATATGGTATATGAGTGGCAAAAGTCTAAATACTAAATATTGCAGTTAGCTGTTTCTCTCTGATAAAAATTCGATTTTTTACATGATGAACATCTTTAATTATGCAAAGAAATTGTGTTTTAGAAAAAAGTTTACTTATAGAGTGGGGAAGACAATGGGTCATGAGTAGCCACGACAAGGTATCTATGTAGGTATCTATTACCTTGACAGTGCCAACATGTTCTCACTCTCCACTTGTCAAATGATGAAGCTGGGTCAAGTATCAGCCTCCCCCTCGCTTTTTCATGGGCCCTCTCTGAGCCACTCTTTCGGGCTTGATAATGACATACGCGTGCATGGCTGAGGTGGATGCGTGATAAGTAGAAAAGTAGTACATTTCCTGTCAGACTCAAAGATTGCTGGGATGATGGTATCTTTTCTTCTTGGATGTGGTAACCAATTTCTCCAAGATTCAATAACTTTTAGGGGATTAAAAAGAATTTTTGGAATTATTTAGGGGAGGATTTATGTATGACTAAAGAGTGTTTTTTGTCTGTCTACCTTGATACCTTACATAATAGGCCTAAACTTCCAAACTGCATATTGTGCATTGATCGCTCTTGTTAGGTGTATCCAAATACACCAAACTAGTTGATGTACAGACTGGGGACCTTGTTACAATGCACTGATTTTCAATGTGTTAAGTTAGTAAGAATTAAATACTACTTTCTTGAAATATTACATAAGTGCATCATTCTGTATGCTACTAAAGCACGATGGCAAATGCCCTAATAGTATTCCTATTAAGTATTAGTATTGTTTGTGTTGTATTACTAAAAAAATCTTGTTTGGATTTTGTGCAGGTCGCAACACATTCCAACCCAGCTGCTACAGCAACACCGAATCTTGCTGAACCCAAGATTGGCTCCGCTTCGAAGTGGTCAAAAATAAAGATTGTGACGAAGAGGGCTGGAGATGAATGCATCACTGCCTTGGAGATCGTTCCTCCTGTAGAGGGAGCTGAGAGACACTCAATTCCCATCAGCCGTCCGCGAACTGTGGCGAGAAAATTTGCGAGCATTGCGAGAAGCCAAGTGAAGAGGAAAAGACAGATGGCTGCCAGAGAAAAGAAAGTATGTACATATATTCTGTAGTAATGAAGCCCATTTAAACAATTTGCTGGAAAGTAACAAGTAGTTTTTACATTATATGAAATGGTTTTGAACAATCAGATGTTAATCATTATAATTGGATAATTGAAAGCTTTTAATTTAATTTAATTTTTTTTTTAAATTGTGCTCACTACTTTATGAATGTGAAGGGTCCAGTGCCTAATCTTGGTAGGTGGTCTGGTGCTTCCTGAACTGAACAAAACAGTCAGCTGGGAAATGGAACGTGGCCTCTTTGCGGTGGAAGGACTCTACCACCGAGCCAGAGTTAGACTCACCTCAACATATAGCTTTGGCTCTGAAACCAATCTTGTCCTAAGGGGCCAGATTATTTTTTTAATTGGAGTTGTGCTTATGAAACAGAAGTTTAGAGAATGTAATCTTAGCCTTCAGCAGATGTTGGAAAACTCCAACTCCCACTAAGTCAGTCCGTTGTTCTTATGAGAACTTGTTTGGACATGACAATGTGACATAGAGGGTTTTGGTTGAGTTGGATCTTAGGCTACATCTGATCTGATTGCCAAATGGGGATGAGTCAAATCAGATTTGAGAGTAAACTCTTAATATTAGGTTTCATGACCCTGGGATTCCATGTCAGTTTTGTTGCAGGTTGAGGTTAAATTGGCTTTATTAAACACAGACCTTCAGCCACTATTGTACCAGTTTGCGGCCAAAGTCAGCAGGACGAATATTTTTTCACAAAGTTATCCTCATTTCACCCAAACACACGAGCTATTGCTGGAAATGTCAGAATGCTCTAAGAATAACAGTAGGTTGTTTAAAAAAGTCAAAGTATCAGGTTTCCTGACAGTCAGTCTTTTAACGTAGCACCAGGCGATACCTACTAGTTACTACTTCTGTCCTACAGGTTGGTCAGATGCTGTCACCTGTCCTACCTAAACTTGGCTAACACCAAAATGGAGGCACCTAAAACATAATGAACTTTTGAATGAATAGTAATTCTTCCATCCTACCCTCACGTGTAGTCATGGGAGTAGTGTTTTTAAAAACAAACACCTAAATTTGCCTTCATATATTAGCTGGGCTGATGTTGGAAGGATCAGATCTAACGTTGAAAGCCTTGGCATTCTTATCAAAGAGTCTGGTCTGGACAGCTGGGAGAGGATGGTCTCTAACCTGATCTAATTTTGGTGGTATTTTGATGTATTTTGTTTTAATACACCCTCCATTTCATTTTTTTCTTATATGACTTTACAGGTCACCAAGACTATCTTTGCCATCCTGTTGGCTTTCATCATTACGTGGACGCCGTATAACGTCATGGTGTTGATCTCAACCTTCTGCCAGTCCTGTGTGCCAGACACCGTGTGGGCAATTGGATATTGGCTGTGTTATGTCAACTCCACCATCAACCCGGCTTGTTACGCACTGTGCAACGCCACGTTCAAAAAGACTTTCAAGAACCTGTTGCTCTGCCAGTATAAAAACATAGGTACGAGATGAGATGGGAAAAAAGATGAAAATGGGATCAGAAGGAAAGGGGTATTCAGAAGATACAGGACCGATGGGAGGAAATAAAGATGGAAGGTGAGAGATAAAATTGGGGGGAAAATAAGTGACTAGTTCTTAAAAAAAATACAAAAAAAAAACAGTCGTGCTGAGAGGTGCAAAGTGTGTGATGAAGACAAATCATCATTGTTGTGTCAGAGTTACAGCATTTTCAATATTTTTGCATCTGCTAGTGGAAAAAGAGATGATTGTTTATATTTCAGATTATTTTAAAAGCCAAATTTATAATTCCAAGGTCTCTGCCAGCATTGATTCCCTGATACTGTGTGGGCTACTGGCTGTGTGGCTTAGCTTGATCTAAACCCCACTGTGCAACGCCACATATTGCAACCTGCTGTTGTGCCAATATGTTGCGCTGTATGCAGAATAGTGAAAGAGAGGCCTTGGGGCATCGGCAAGAACAGGAGATGGGGGAATGTATTTTGCAGATCCTAATTGAGTTTGAGAACCTGGAGAGCTTCAGATGTAAGGACAGCTTCAGCCGATCTTAATATTATTATCCTCTGCAATACTTGACTGTTTGGCCAGGTCTCAATAGGACACACGCGTAATTGGAGGTCACAGCCCTATCTAGAATCGATCTGGAATATCAAACATGCTGTCGGGGGGCCTTCGACTCATTAATCGTTAGCGCGTTACCAGCTGAAGTTTATTTTTACTGCAGACATCTTAAATGTACTTGGACTCAGACACCCTTTCATGGATTTCATACTTGTATGTTGAGTAAACTTGTCATCTCTCTAGAAGTGGCTTTTCAAAAACGGCATACATATATTTAAAAAAAAAAACCAAAACAACAGATCTACCGGTGAGAAATAATTTTGGGTAATACTTGAACCTCCACACACACAATTCGTGTTTTTAGGTCTGAAAGAATATACAACACGCTCAGAAATCAGTACAGGAAACAGATGGAGTCTTGTAAGGAGCAAAAAAAAGATTCAGAAAAGGCAACAGCTGGTGGGGCGCATGCTTCGGAGTGATAGAATGGAGATAAGGGAATATGGGAAATAATCTAGAGGAGCTTTAAAAAATGCAATGAACAGAGTAAATCAGGAATAGGGAATAAACTAGTTTTAGATGATATTATTGGAACTACTTGTTAAATGCTAATCCCTAAAATTTAGGAGGTAGAATGGGTCAGACATTTCAGAATGTGTTAGTATAGATATTTTTAATGGTAATGATGCATTAATAATTAAGTTTAAATAATGTTGTTGTTTGTTTGTTTTAAAAAGAACATATTGTTAGTTCTGTGTAGATAAGGTAAAAAGCCCTGCCTGACATTACAAAATAAGAGCAAAGGACACAAATTTAATATTAGGTTTTCGCTTTCTGAGCTACTTGACCTATAAAATCAGTGTCAAAAGGAAACCTTGACGAGGCCCATTTTAACTTTGCTTTTAAATTCAAGACACAAAACATCTGCTTGTCTGCCAAAATGTGCTGAAAGAAGTCCTTGGTGGCTCAGCAACTTGTGTTTGGATTTAGTCTTCTTATAAAGTGACTCTGTCAGCTTAGGGTGGCTTAGGCACTTGTCAATTTATTGCTTACACAAGGAGGAGAAAAATAGATTAAAAAATTAAATTGTGACTTTCTGTTCATGTGCCCAGAGACTAAAAAATACCGACTCTGATGCATAAACTAGGCCTTTTTTGTACTTAGAATAAATATATATTTAAAAAATGGTCGGTAAAAAACAGTAGTAAGAAAGAAATAATGGATTACTCACAGTTATTTCGATCAAATAATGTTTACTGCATAAGTGTTGGCAAACCGTAGCCACACTTTTATATCAAAAGAAACTGATTTTTGGATTTAATGTGTTTTACAGACACATTGATGCTTCAGTACTTTCTCGTCTAGCTGTAGCGTGGCAGATGACATGCTATGGAAATCCTCAAAATGCACCATTCTCAAACAATATATACACAGAAACACTTTTTTCCAGTCCCAGTTGGTATCTTTGCAACATAGATTGTTCTTTTTACCACCACAGTGTCTTCATTTCGTTTTCTCAAAACACCCTCAATATGACCAAACGCGGAATAAATATATTCATCTGTGAATATTGTACATTTTAATAACTCTGGTAGAAAAAAAATAACAAAATACATGTGCAAGACCATAACACTACTCATTAATACCGGTTAAAAGGATCACACAAAATTCCGGAGAAAAGTGCATGTAATTAAACTAAGCTGCATGGGTGACTCAGCGCCGGATGACTGTAACGACACCGCCAATTCAGGGGCAGATTTCCGCAGCCTCTACGCCCATCCCCTCTAACGAACGACCTAGATTGCAACTGGAAAGTTCAAGTTTAAATGTGTTATATCTGCATCTCCTCTGTTTATCTTAACAACTTTTGAAAAGATAATTAAAAATAATAGTCCTGACGTGTCAGAGGAATACCACAAAGTTTGGAACGACCTCTCCAAGTTTTCTCAGAATGTGGGTTGTTGTTGGTCTGTTGAGGATATGTCATAACAAAAAGTCTGCATAAATGTCAAATTGAACAATTTTTAGAAAACAGGAGTATCGTTGTACTTAACCAGTTTATTGAAAAAGAACAATCATCGCAGCGTCCAAGGTTCAGCTAAGTTAGGTAGGTGGGACTGGAGGTGCAGTAGCCCCACATTTCAGTGACCTGGCTTTGACCTCTTTACTCATTCCTTGTGAATGATCAACATTTTTGATTGAAACCCTCACCAGTTACATTAGGATTTGCAATCATTCATTGCCAGCCTTTGGAGAACACATTTGCCTGGAATATGCAGCGCTTAGAAACCAACCTAAGGGATACTTAGTGTATATCCGCTGTCTCTGACAATCAGAAGCTTTGACAAAATGCCAAATTACTAGTTTTATTAAGCAGGAATTCCAATAGCACCTGTAATGAATGTTTTTTGTTTTGCTTAGAAAATTTCATATTCTTTTTTTCTGCATTGATAAGTTATTTAGAAATCTCATGTTGTATTATTTATACAAGCCACCTAGAGTTATAAAAGTGAAGCAGATGCCTTCAAGGACATTGAAACTGGCTGACTAATTACTGTATGAACTTTTCTTTTTTAAGAAACATAAATGTGTGTGTGTGTGTGTGTGTGTGTGTGTGTGTGTGTGTGTGTGTGTGTGTATGTGTGTGTATAAACTTCATAGGAATGTATTATAGGGAGGAAGAAATACAGTCACATTTTTCTAAGATTTGACTTTCTGTAAATACGAAACAGTTTATCTTTGAGCTTAAACAAACTCCAAAGAGAAGATCTGTAGTCCTTGTGTTCTTTTGAAGTATATGAAATGTATGTACCTCCCAATGTACAAAGCATGAACTTTGTAGTAATATAATGATATTGTGAAATGTACTTTTACTTTTTGTCAAAGTAATGCTATTAACAGATTATTGCAGTGGCATCTTTTAGGCAAAAATGCCACATTTCCGCTGTATTGAGGGGTGGCTCCATCAGGTAACGTATGTTTTTATAATGAAAGTTCAGAATCTGTCACAACAAACCTGCATACAGGGCCGTATTTTACACTGATAAGTTGGTGGTGGTACAGAAAGCTGAATTGTAGATGTTATAGCTAAGGTTTAGCTCACACAGGGGTGTGACAAAATCTCACTGCTGCCTGTAGCAGACAATTTTTAGACTCTGATTTACAATAAAATTATTATACATTTTTTTTTACTTTACAGGAAATGTAAGATAGGGCCCATATTGTCTTATTGATGTTTCCCTTCTGAGGTTGCTAATCACCTGTATGTGCGTTGTGGATGTTACAATGAAGCTGCAACACCCGAGCTGGAGTTCCCAAAGGCACATGTGACACTAACAAAAAGACTCTTTAAAGAGTAAATCAACAGTTGATGTAGCACAAGTTTTCTGTAGTTAGTGAACACAGGGTACAAGACTTTTTGTTGTTCTGAGCCCAACGTTTTTCTTCACTTTTCCATTTTTCACAGTTCGCACAGCAGAGACAAAATGTTCAGCTCATTTTTACGATCTGCAACCGCAGAATATAGCACAAGGAAATCAGTCATGCTCCTAAAATTGCAGCTATTGCAACGACAGTGCAAGTCTTATCTTGGCAGTACTAGTAATGCATTTCATTTTTTGACTTATTTCGTTTGTCTGGTCCAGATCTGAAGAAACAGAGAGGAAAAAGAATAAGTACAGATGCTTCTTAAAATTAACAAACTAACATTTTTTTAATCATTCTTTCAATGCCATTGTTACAATTTAAATTTATCATTTGCGCATGAATATAATTTGTCTATGATTTCATATCAGTTACAGCTATTTTTTTTAATTGCTTTTTAGAGTTAATGTCATTGTTTATATTACAAAATATCTGGTATTTACAGTACTTTGTAATACTTGTCATTTTCATACATAACAATAATGTTCACTGTAAATCAACTATAATTTCAGACTTAGTGTATTGTTGGAAAACAAAAGCCTATTGTCCTCCATGATTGATTTACTCTTTAAACCCTGAGTGTCATCATCGCAAGGCGCTTCCCTTGTTCCATCTTCCAGTGGTGGAATATGCCGCTGCACGCCACGCTAGCGCTTTCCCTGTGTAATGCTTGACAGCTGCTATGCTTTAATGTCATGTATAATTACGCAAACCTCTATTTAATAAATATTCTCAAAAAAAAAAAAGTAGAGCATTGCCTGGCAAACTGTAATTACTCATTCTTAAATTACATGGTTGAATAACATATATTCAAGATAAATTTGATGTTAATGCAAACCTGTTGCTAATGCTAATAAACACCTGTTGTTAAAAGGTTGAAATAAGTGTGTTCTGTTGGACTCTATGATAAAACATCATTACTATCAAATACATACATACCTACACACATACACACATACCTACACACATACATACATACATACATACACACCCTTCTTCAGGCCAGTCTGTTGGCTTACATTCATTTTCTGTAATTGGTTTTTGAACAATTTCTCTGCTGCTGAGCAGAAGAGCCCTTCAGCCTGCAGGGCTGGGCTTCAGTGGTTAGGTAAAGGTGAATTATACTACTTGATGTATATGATTGCTCTTGATGTTACCTGGACAGAGAAGGTGTACCGTTTGTAAGAAAGACAGGTACTACTCTGAAAATTAGAATACTGCGTGAAAGTTGTTTTATTTTGGGAATCCTAACCCTAATCTAACTTTAAAGGAAAAACCAATACATTTTATAGACCCATTACATGCAAAGTGAGATGTCTTAAGCATTTTTGTTGTAATTTTGCTGATTATAATTTGCATATTATTTCAAGCAATATTTAAATTTTCTGAATTTTTGAATTTGAGGTTTTCTGAAGCTGCAAATCCTAATCAGCAAAATCAAAACCAAAAAAAACAAAGTTTGAAATAGTAGTACCTGTAAATCACGAAAGCAATAATAAATATATCTGTCAGGAATGGGGGGGAAGTGGGGGGGCCGGATCCAAACGCGACACAGCTTTGGAGGTTGAAAACACGCAGGTTTATTCAAACGAAAAAAACTCACGAGTCCAAGATTCAGGCAACTCTGGGTGCTCTCAAAACAGAACAGAATTCCACGATCTGGCCCGGGAGCCTCCCACACCGCAGGTGTGCCAGATCCAGGGAGCAACAGGTAGGGGAGGGGCTGAGAGCCGCACAGGCTGGCAAAAACAGATCAATAAATCTTCTCAATTATCAGTTAAAAATCTTTGTTTATGAGCTTGTCGTCCAATATTACTTCCACGTCACCCAGCTTTAATTTCTGCTGCGTGTCCTGGCACCAAGGAGCCCATTCACCTGGTTTAGTCACCTGGAGCTCAAAACATTGTCTTTACGACCTGACTGGATGTGACCGCTTTGATTGGTCAAAATCCAAGAATCTCATGTTCAGTTCATTTTTCTTCACAATGTCCTCTCCCTTATCAGATGTTAGATTTTTTTGTCGGATCTCAAACCAGACACTAATTTTGTTGTTGAAACCAATTTATTTCAATTCAGTTCAGTTTTATTTACATAGTGACTTTTAAACTTGTCCCTAGATGCTTTGCAGAGGCAGAAACCCAGAGCCTGAACCTGCAGGTAAGCACAGTGGCAATTAGAAACTGCCTATTAACAGGAAGAAACCTTGAGCAGGACCCGGCTTACAGGGTAGAACCATCCTGCTGAAAGCTGGATGGGTAGAGTAGTAGAAGAAAAGGAAGATATGACAGTGAAAATGAAGGACATAGATAGAAGCAAATCATTTAAATACAATCATATACAACATATACAAATACAATTATATGATAGAAAAACAAACCTAATACAATCACAGAAATTCAAACATGGCAGACATAATTTGCATAATACATGTATACATAAAACAGCAGTAGCAGGTTTTAATAAAAAAAGTAAACGGCATATGTAGGAGTTTGTCTAAGGCCAAGACAAACTCCAGTGTGTAGCATGACGGTCTGGAGACAGGAGACCTGCTGAAAGAGAGAGAGAGAAGAGAGGAAGAGGGGACAAGAGAGACACAAAACAGCTAGGAAGAGTGAACACACTGATAATAATGGTGAGAAGAAGTTAAGGAGGAAAGGAAGCGAGGGAGTAGAGATGGTGGTTGGTGTAGGTTATTAATAGAATCATTTGGACATCTTGACATTAACGAGTAGTCCAGCCTAAAGTAAGAAATAGAAGTGTTTTTCAGCATCACTCGGAGACAGGATGCTCCTGACCTCGCCAATGTTCAGAAGGGAAAAAGAAGGTCCTAAAAACTTGTTTAATATGAGGGAGAAATGACGTGACCTGGTTCAAGATAACTCCCAGGTACCTTGCAGTCGTACTGGAAGACAAAGTAGTCCCATCCGAAGAGAGAATGCTGTCAGATAACCTACTCCTTAGATAATTAGGTCCAAGAACAACGACTTCAGTTTTGTGTGAGAGTAAGACAGTAAGAAATGTGAAGTTATCCAGTCTTTAATGTCTTTGAGACATGCCTGGGGTCTGGCTTCTTTAGATTTCATGGATAAATACAGCTGTGTGTGATTGGTATGGCAATAAAAAATGATGCCACAGAACTGAATAATATTTTCTAGACATCTTCTAACATCATTAGCATGAACTAAATAAAATCTATCAGATAAAAAAAAGATCTGATAAATAAGACTTCAACCAGTCTAGGGCTGTCCCTGTAATCCTAATCTCATGTTGTAGTTTTTGTAAAAATGCTGTGATCTACAGTATCAAAGGCAGCCATGAGGCCACGAGGAGGTCATTAGTGGCTTTAACCAGTGTTGTTTCTGTACTCCAATAAACTCTAAAACCAGATTAAAACACTTCAAATGGACTACTCATTTTAGGTGATTGAGAAGAACGGCAAAACAGGTAGAATTTTATAAACCTCATCTGTTTCTATATGAAAAAAAAAAAAAAGATGTCAAGGACGGACAGGCAACAGGCTTCACACACCTAAAGGACAGACTCACACGTAGGACCAACAAAACAGCAAAGCTGATGGGATGACCTTTGCTGACCTGCGCAGCAGTCCATGTAGACCAGGCATGGGCAAACTACGGCCCGGGGGCCACATGCGGCCCGTTAAATGTTTTAATCCGGCCCGCCGAACTTGAAAAAATTAAATGACAGTAATTTAAAAAAGGCTAATTTTATTCATTTGATTTTCAGTGTTTTGAGATATTTTGTTCTAATGCTTTTCTTCATTTTCATTTGAAATTAAAACACATGTTTTCTCCACATCCCAAGATGTGTATTTTTTCTCCAGAGAGGTAGGGTACCAAAGCACTCCATCCATCTGCTGCTGGTCCAGCCTCTTTGTCAAATGTTAGAACCCATTGTGGGCCCACGAAATCAAAAAAGGTGCCCCCCCCTGATGTAGACTGAGTAAAAGAGTAAATAAGCTGAAGCAGAAGCAGATGTTTACTGATTAGAATTACATGCTAGATTTTCAGGTATTAAACACACACAAATGTGTGTGTGTGTGTGTGTGTGTGTGTGTGTGTGTGTGTGTGCGTGTGAGGAGACATACAGTTTAAAGAATATTAAAAAATCTACGAATATTTAAATAAACTGTTTAAAAATTATACATATAGCAAAATCAAATAAAATGGCTTTTTTTATCTTTGTTGCATTAATTAGTATGAGGGTAATAATTTAGGCAGGCATCGGCGTAAAAACAGCAGAAACAGCCCCACTCCACTTATTCTGCAGCTGCAATGCCATCATGCTATAACCATAGCAACGCAGAAAGCACCCACCAGAGTCGATTGGAAACAGAGATCAGAACATCAGAGCTGACCTACATCGGGAGGAGCAGCTTATTAAAAGTCAGCGTTTTAAAACCAAATTACAGGCAAAAATGATGACAATTGGATTGAGAAGCCTTATTTTGAATGAAGTGGGCAAAAAAAAAAAAAAGTGTTTTGGTAAAGCTTTAAGTCTGTCTGAATACCTTCAGTGGCGTTAAGGCCGTGCGTTGCCATGGTGAGGCTGTGAAGATAACGACCACCAGACCCTTTCTGTCACACTTGCAAACACACAGACACACAAAACAAAGTGGAAGAGATCATGAAGAAAACACAGAATAATACATTTCCTGCTTCTATTTTTGCCTTGTATGGCGCCTCCGCTTGGGGGGCCTGCTTTATTTTTCCAGGCGTCTTAGTACTTGGTAAAAGCCCTCTGAATCTTGGCCCTTTTCTAGGCGCCCTTTCATAAATGTAACTTTATTTCACATTATTCCTACGCTAAACAAAAATGACGAGCAGTCTGACTACCTGGGAAAACATTAGGGTTTCCTAATTTTGGCTAGTGCATATATATTTAACGTCTCCATCATGGGGCAGTAAATTCAGCAGACTTAGGTTCTAATACAATTTGTTTACTCTCTACAGCTATTGCAGTAAGATTTATTTTTATTATGGAGGAAATCGGGGGTTGCGGGAGTAATGACAGACAGGTAATAACTGCTTTTGTGGTCGAAGGTATTCCTGAGTCAGATTCCACAATAAGAGCCTTGAACTGCTTCTTGAACCTGCTTTATGGAATTCTTCAAATTCATTATCTAGTCCGCTGAAGAGGCAAATTTCAGTCTAAAAGCTTCTGAAAGGACTCAAACAGCGCAAGGATGGGTTTAAAGTTTTTTAAAAGAGCCTAGCATAGTGTGTTAGATTAGTGTAGACCTAAAAACCAGGTCCTGTGCTCCATTTAAGCAGTTTCCCAGTTGTGCTCATCCACAGGCTGAGACCCTTGGGTGGGTCCAGATAAACAAAGCTGGCTTTTAAAAGGTACTAGATTAAATAAAGGTATGATAATAATATTACAAATAAAATGACTACTGTGCAGGATAAAAGCATCTAGCTACAATTTTATTTACAACCCACGGCTGTAATTAAATCAACGTTGCAGGGTTCACGTACGGCTGGTAAACCATTAAATGCAGCTTTCCGTGTTTTATGCAAAATCATTATCTGCTCTTAAAATCAGCACACACAGTGACACCCTATAATAACCCCGCAGGGAAGCTGTTAACGTTGGCTGTCGCACCGAGCAACCCTAGCCTCATTTATTTGGCTGGAACTCCATCAACACATGTTCTGGTTCTTGGCCCAGAATAAAAATGTGGACTTGTTTTACTTGTTGTATTCTGCTAATATCTATGCTTTTATTTTCCTGAACTGTTTTTCAGGGTGTGAGCCAACAGTGGCGGCTCCATCCTCTCCCAACAAACCTCCTCAATAACGAAGACTAACAAAAGCTTGTCAATATACCCGGTTTAATAGTAACACAGTCCAAAGCTCCAGTCTGCACACAGCCGGGACGGACTGCTCGTACCAAACCACAGTGGTCTACTGACGAGCAGTCAGGTGCATTTGGAAGTCCTCGTGATGAAGGAGCAGAGCTGGGATTGGCCACGGGAGTCCAGGTAACGAGGAACTAAACGGATCCCCAAAGATTCTGGAACCGGCGACACATGAAAGGGCGGAATCTCCAGGATCTGTGGTGATGTCAGCGGGGAAACCTTCACCTGGTCTGCAGGAGACAGCGGTTGAAAACAGGAAGAAATAACAACGGAATATAAAAGAAAAACAAACGCAGATCAGGGGATGAAAACACTTGGAATATCTTTGTCTTAGACAGGGTTAGATGAGAGATGTGATCCCACCAGCATTTCCCTGGTCGGCCTCGGGGTTCTCCTACCAGCTGGAAGAGCATAAAACACCTCCGCAGGGAGACGTCCAGGAGCTATCCTGACTAATGGCAACAGACAAGTCATAAAAAAACACCCTCTAAGCGCCAACAGACCAGAGAAATAATGATAAGGAATAATACACAAGATGGAAACTGGTCGTTCTGCTGCGTTAACCGTAAAAATGAGCTTCTTCTCTAGCTCCGTGATGCTGTGGCGTCCTCCGAACGGCTGGTGCCGTCACCGAATGCTTTTGCACAGCACAATAGGCAGCTTGAAACAGGTACGAGCTCAAGACTGGAGAAATGGAAGGAGATTAAGGTTGTGCATAGTTGCCCACCAGGTAAAGGTGGTGTAAAATGACATCGGGGTCATTTTAAAAGCTCTGCTGGGAGGCTTTTCAGCTCCGCGGCCTGTTTTCTGGCAGATGCGGCCTAATCCCCGGCAAACCACACACCTGCTAATTCCCTCCATGACTCTTCTTTTATGCTTATCTACGACCCGCTCGACACACCGTCGTGAGACGCCGGTAATGAAGTCGGTACCAAAAAAAAAAAAAAAAGTCCTGTAATTGCAACAACGCGTAACATCCGGCTGGAAACGCAGCATTAAAACTCTGAATTTTTCAAGACCGAACGAGAAAATGAACCAGCGCTGGTGCCGCCGACGTTAATGAGCAACCAAAAGCAAACACCCTATAGCTATTAAAATGTAGTTCATGCCTCTGGGGCTCCTGCTTCATTGATCTAGATCTAGAAGGCGCCTGCATATCATATTTGGCTATTTTGACAGCAGATAAAAAGCCCAAGAAGAAGACAGATGCCAGGAATTATTTTTTTTTTTTATATCCCCCCAAAAAAATGATTTGAACCTGCAGAAAATGCTTCAGGTTTTAACGGATGCGTTTGCTTTCCGACGGGATCAAAGAGGAGCTTAATCAGAGTCATCGTCACCCTCGAGGTTAAGCGGTTTGATCGTAAAACGTGGGATTTTTTTTGTATATTTATGCTGTGGATGAATAAATATGGAGGAAATGAATCTTTACCTGCACACTTTAAAAAAAAAAAGGGGGAAACTTAACAGATGGGCATTTTTAATAATGACGCCGAAGAGGAACATTTTTACTGATCTTCCTCTGAGTTTCAAAAACTGCTCTGCCAGAGGTGCTGGGGTGCAGGCAGGGAGTCGCGGGAGCACAGCGGAGTCGCGCTTTGGTCCACCGAGCAGACGGCAATTATGCAGCGCGGCCCTAATAACGTGTCCAGAGATTTGGGTTGAAAAGAGCCATCCTGTCATCCCACAAGTCAAAACGCAGCAAGGCATGAAGAACAAGCCCCAGGTTAAAGGTTAATGGTCAGATCGCACCGCGGGGCGAAGAAAAGGTGTCTCCCCGTATAATAAATCATGTCTCTGAATTCTGCTTTTGTATTTTGGTGAACATGTATCTTCACCACAACCACATATGGTTTAAAGCGCAGGTTGGATTAGGATACACAAGTCATGTTATTTAATGTGGAACAAGTGATAGAAAATACAAAATAGAAATATGATTATAGCAATAATAAAAACACCAAATGGTTTAAAGATCCTGGATTTCTTTGCTGCAGGAGGCACGAGGAGTGACTGATTTGCCCCACATGGACGGGACGCTGTTATTCCTATCTGGCTTTAGCAGAAACTGCGGTTGCAAGAGTCAAAACGCGGCCGGCTTCCCAGATGATATTGTCTCTGCTCTGATTATCTGTGTCACCGCCAAGAGGTCCATCTGCTGAAAGAGACAACATAAAAGCACCAAATCCATCCTAAAAACCACATTGTGGCGTTCTTCTGCACATGAAAGCAGGAAGAGATCTCTCCAGGCTCAATCTGGAGTGGACTTACTGGGAAAGAGAAAGGAGAAGAATGAATGCTTTCCTTCCTCTCCACTGCCTTAAGTGTTGACAGTGATGCTGTGGAGTCATGGATACTATCTCTCTCACACACACACACACACACACACACACAGAGTCAAGACATATAAAAAAGATGAAAAAACATTTAGTTCTGCATTTGAAATATATACACATCTTTTTCAGTTTGTTCAGTATTGGAACAAAACTAAGAGGTGACACTGGTGCACCGAGGAGGAGAAAGTGAGATGTTTTGAAACTTCTCAAACCGCTGTAAATACAGAAAACTCACTCTGACTCTGACCTGAAGCCAACGCAGAGCCAACCTTTAAACCACGTCTTTACCCCCAAGTCAAGAGGAGCGGCCGAAACATCCTCTCTGTGCAAAAACGTCCTTATTTTGCTAGTAGAATGCAGATCTTTGTACCATCTGTAGCAGGAACACACACGCACACCCACACACACACACACGCACACACACACACACAAAACAGCAAGTGTCCAGTTTGTAAAATTAATTATTGTGTTCAATCAGCACTAATCCTTCCTCTACAATGTTTCGTGGTTGCCATGGTTACTGCCAGCGCCTTTTCCCTCCTGTGGGAAAAGAGCATTTATTGCTCAGAGCTTTTTATTTTCCTACTTTCCTGTTTTGTCACCTTTTACGCAAAACGTTACACAAAAGATAAAAAAAAAGGAAATTCACAAGGAAGAAACACTTTTTTTTTTTTTTTTTACCTCAGAGCTACAAAAAGCAAGTTTAAAAGGCAAACACACCAAAAAAAGCAATGGCGTTTTAAGGATGAGAAGCTATGATGTTTTTAGAAAAAACATAAAAACATATTCTGTGCTGGAGTTTTGATTCCAGCTATTCTAAAAAAAAAATGTTGGAGAGAAGCGCTGGTAGCTTGTCTGTGTCTGTGTGTGTGTGTGTGTATTAATGCTCGCTCTGTAATACGCAGGCGCCTCGACGCGCGTGATCCGTCTGTCGGGGCGTAGATGAATCTGGAATTGGGGATTTTGAAAGGAGGCCAGGCTGAACCGTCCCCACATGCCCGATTAACAACACCAGTAAAACGAGCTGACTAAAAAAAAAAAAAAAAGGCTCGACGGGCCCGATATCGCAGTGTCCCTGCAGGTTGCGTGTGTGTTGTTCAGCAGAACCCAACGTCTGTGCGGCGTTCAACACATGTTTGACACGCACAAAGGCGTTCGTTCATTTTGTTGTGCGTTGTTCTGTGGCATCATAATATTCTTAATTAAACTTTAGAACATGCTGCAATAGCAAAACTGTTTCATCTACACATGAAGACTTTTAGAGGCATCGTGTATTACACCCTGACCCTGACCTTGACCCTGACCTTGACCCAATACTACCACAACCCTTAAACCACGTTTTAACACTCAAACAGGCCTTTGGAGTTGTGAGAACCAGTCAAAAATGTCCTCACTTTGCTGGTAAAATGAGTATTCTGGTACTCAGGATGTAGCAAGTACAACAACATGCACACACAAACATGAAGTGTGTGTGTGTGTTTATAAGAAATCAGTCTTTTTAAGATTGTGGGGGATGTTCAGGAATCTAAGTGGAAAAATGACTGGAAGACTATCGCCAGCAGGCAGGAAATGATAAGTATGAAACAAAAGGATCATCCAGAGCGCAAAATGGAGCGGTTCACTCAAATGTGAAACATTTGCTTTCTTTATGAAACCGCACATGAATGCAAGCGTTTCATGCTGAAAACATCATTGAGCAGAGGCCCGATGCTAACTTTAAAACACAGTTAATATTCAGTTTGGTGGAAATCAAAAGAAGTCGTTTGTTTGTTAATAAGGATCAGCATCGCTTTTTTTTCCACGGAGTATTCCCTTCCAGCCCATCCCAGAATCCCGGCCCAACTTTGATCATCGTTGATGTTGAACGATGAGACGAGATTGGTGGAGTTCGTGCCTCCGCTTTCATCCGACGGATCCCATCTGAAGCGGATCTGTCAGATCAGCAATGCTAACTCCAGATACAGTCGTCTGGAGGAGCGATGACACGGAGGAGCGCCGAAGAGCAGCTTTAATGATATTTGAGTCAGCCTAGCGTGAGGGTGACCCGAGTCAGGAACATCTCTATTCTCTTTTCTCTTGAGAGCAAAACAAATGAAATCAGTGCAAAGTTACATTTCCAGCACTGTGCAACAGAAGCTATTGTCGATTTTTCGTTTTTCGCCTCACAAAACAGCTCAAGTGCTTCGACGGCAAGGCCGCACCTCTGATCAAAGACGGCAAAATAGGGTCTGAATTAAACCTTTTGTTATTCATGAGCAATGAACTTGTGCCTGTCAGCCGGCAAATGGATCCAGATTTCACAGCCGCAGCCGCAGCCGCAGCAGCAGCGGTTGTTGCAATTAACTCTCAAATCTCGCCATGAAACAGAATCTCAGAATCAAGATCTCTTTTCTCTTTCAACCCGGTTTGATCTCGGGTCAAGTTTTTTTTGTACCACAACTGGAATTAGCATGTATTCATTCTTTTCATATGTTTGCAAAGGACATGGGAGAGATGGTGGCAGATTTAGTGCAAAGTAGTACAAACCTAGAGGTTCATTTATACATATCACATGTTTTTAAAACTAACTACCTCATCAAAACTTTTATCATTCAAATATAAAATAAAAATTCCCGAGGAAATAAATCATCATGTGTGCGCTAAATGTACGTACATTCATTGCAACATACTGTACATTCAATGAATGTATTTCGTTTTAATCTGGCCTATAGAAAGCAACAGGATCATATATTCTATATGCAAGACCACATGATTGTTAGATCTGAGACTGAAGCAGAAGAAAGTAAATAGCGACATAAAATCCAAAGAATCTATAGTTCGTTGTAGTAAATTATAACCGCACTGTCCACAAAAGCATCCAGCTTTTCCAAACCAGTCAGAAGAGGTTCGTGTTTTTTAATCGCAGTGGCCTCAGGACGGAGGAGCCTTCGTTAGCGCTAACTCGTCGTACCAGTGGGGAGCGCGGATGTGGCGCAGGACAGCGCGACAGCGCGAGGCTCCTTAAACGGTCCCCACGAAGCTGAAGGAGAAGCGACGCATCCCGAACTGCCCGGTGATGTGTTTAAAGGCCGCAGGTTGTTTCAGGTGGGGAAAAAAAATAAAGTTGGTGGTCCTGATAAATAGAATGTAAAAAAAAAAAAAAAAAACTTTCCGAACTTCTTCCATTTCAAAAGGATGGAGAATTGGATTTTTTTTTTTCCCCCTCCTTTTGTTCAGATCTGTGCTGAATAAAATTACGTCTTTGAGTTCTGGAAAAAAGATCTTTACACGGCGGTGAGGCGTGAACTTCAAACAAAATGAAGAATCATTTGCATTTTAGGCTTTTTTCCCCTCTATTATCTAATCTCACAAATAACACAAGACAAAGAATTTCATCCATTTGTTTATATAAAACTTTTTTTTCCCAATGATCACAGAACTTAGAAACAAACAAACAAACAAATCCAACCGCGGGAATAGAAACACAGAAGAGGATACAAAGATAAATGCAATCACACTTTTCACACCGCGTGCTGGAAGAAGGAACAGGTGGATTAGAAAAGCCAGATCAGAAACAGCTACTGAACAAAGCAAAGAAAACGCAAGTCACTTATGACAAAAAAAAGGCAAGTCTGAAAACGGCGCGAAGCTCAGACGCTAGAAACGCGTAGGCAAGTTGGAAAAAAGAAAAAAAAAACCCGCTTCAATAAAGGGGTTTCACAAAAATACGGTATTTACAATCATGGAATTACAAACTTCACATACGTATTTGGTTTACTGGGAGAATTGTGAAATTAACGACTCAAAATCATCTGTTGACTATTCCAACTTCTGAATTGGCCCGGAACCAAGCAGAGATCCAAGCGCAGCGTTTCGTTTCCTCCTGTGGATATTTTGTGGCACCTCTTAAACCCGACGCTTCGGCCAAATTGTCACTTTAAATAAAATGACGACCCCTTTTTTTCCCCGCTTTTGTTTTTCGGACACGCTTGCCTTTTACAGAAACCTTCTCCCGTTATTACCCGGAGGGAGAGGAAGTGAGGAACCCCATCGTTCCGTACGCGGTGAAGGACGGGCCCGATATGTCCCCCGATCGGTGCCGACAGAACAGAGCTAAAACGATGAGTTCCGCTGATCCGAACAGAAGCTGCAATATAGAGAAGAAGTGGCGGCGAGCAGAAAAACACAACCTTGATAAAACGATGATGAGGTTTCCGTTTTTGTCAAAACATTAGTACATACATATATAAAAAAGATGGAGGTTTTTAGAAGAGTGTTTAACGTTACTCGAGGATTCCGCATATTTACCTTTGTGTTTAAGTGTGTGACTTTGTGCACCGGCTAAAACTGCATTTCCTCCGATATAAACGGAGACGAGTGAATGCAGTTTGACTCGGCGGACCTGATAAAGACCTTTCCCTGCTTGAGCTCATGCAAACAATATCACAGCCTCCGCAGAGCGTGGGGCGAAAGGGTAGGGGAGTCTGATTCTGAAAGGAAAACCAAACCAAACCAAACATGCCCAGGGACGCTCTGCACAGCGGGAATAAACTGCTTGTTCCTAATTTCACAGGACACCGAGTGCACATGGAATCAGCCGGAAAAATAGCACAACGCAGTACAAATATGCAGTGCTGAGAAGAAAAGGTCGGTCTGTGCGGTGACGGAGGGCGAATCCTAAACAGACTCCCTCGCAAAGACCGAGGCACGTTCTTCACTTGATCAAAAGCCACTCTGTGGGCAAAATGGTCCAGAAAGCAACAATTACAACGGTTTTGAGGTTTTTTTTTCTTTAAATCCACGTAAAGCACGCTGAAGAAATCACAGAAAACTTGTACTTTATACTTATACATGCAAAGTGGAAAACTGCCATGAAGCTGAAAACCAACGTCTGGTTTTCGTGGTGAACGGCGAGAGACTGGCTTCGCCGTGGTGTCCAGCGCTTTCCTGCTTCCTTCCAACACACGGAGGCATTTTAAACATTCTCCTGAAGTCACGGGTCCCCTCGTCCGCGGGTTTATTTTTCCCCGCTGGTCCCGAATCAGTCTTGCTGTTGTTACGGATACTTGTTGGACGTTCGTTGAACTATCGCCCTCCCATCAAACGTTTACCCGACCAAACCCGGCTCTCCTCCTACGATTACCTTGAATGCACCTCTCAGCTCTTCACTCTGAGCTTTAGCTTTGGTCTCGGTTGATTTCTGCTGTACGCATCGCTCCAGGACTAAAAGAAGTCTCTAAAAACCTCTGAAACCTTTCGCACGCTGAAGCGATAAAGCGGCTTCGATCACGTCTGTGTCGCCCCCGCTGACCACTTAAAAAGGAATCACTCCACCTCAGTATAACTTAGCCTTTGCCGTCGAATCATTCTAGTCTTAAATACAAATTCTGAAAAGATTTTGGCACAGAGTTGCCCTCAGTCTGAGTCCGTATCGCAGTCGTCCTGCCCGTCGGCCGGAGGAAAGCGAATCCGCCCCATAACGACGAGGAAGAGGACCGTGCACCCACCCTAATACCGACCCCCCGGCAGACCCACGTGATCCCCCCCTAACCTACTCTACTCCCCCCCGCGCCCCACCTTGTCCCCCGCACAATCTACGAACCAGTTCCCCGCTCACCCCCCAGATCTAAAAAAAACCCTTAAACAGCAGCTTAAAGACTAGAAAAACGCTCATTTTTCATCGGCCACAACTTAAAACCTTAAACTGGCATTTAGATACTCGTTTTCTCACAATTCAAAATGTGATTATTTGGCCTCAGCTGCACCCTCCACATGGACGGGACACAAATACAGTCTTGACCAGAGTCTGTTTCTGTGTCATTTCACACAGAAACAGACTTGATTCTTTCTGCAAAGCACATTTGAGCCAACACAGTCTTGCCAATGAAGCGTTTTTAAGAAAGGGTAAAAGGCAGCGAAACGCAAATCAGTCTGCTCCCCGTCCTTCGCGTAGTCTTTTCATTCACTCCGCCGCTGCCTGCATCTCTCGTGCGCCCGTTTCCGTTTTCTGTATCTAGGTCGCTGCTGAGTCAAGCCAATTAGGAGATTTACTCCACGCTTGAAACACCCATGAAAAACTGACGAAAATGGTGGGAGGAGGGGGGAATTTGAGACAAAACCCTGATTTAACAGAGAATCCCAGACCAGATGTAACATTGTTTGAGTATGTTTGTGTTTGTCCTTGGCAATGGCGTTCCGTCTTCTTCAGCATCTGCCAGTGGCACTGAAAACACACACACACACAGAAAACAAAACCAAACAAACCAAATCCGTTCAGCTATAAAGGCCTACTTTGAAACAAGTCTTCAATTACTTTGAAATCTGTTATTTCGCAAACCGCTCGAACAGCCGAGGGCCAAAATGAAGGTGTTACTCTTGGGACCCGTCGGCTCATCTGGGACAGGCGCGCACGTTTACGCCGCCCCAGGACTCGAAAACCTGAAAGACGCAGTTCTCGGTGGACAGACCCGGCTTTCTCAGTGGGGAGAACGAAATACGACTGCGTTGTCGCGTTCAAAAACCACTCAAAAATCCACATCTCGAAATGTCCTGGGAAAGAAAAGAAAAGAAAAAGAACCCCAATTTTTGGTTGAGGAACCACAGGTGCAGCCCCTGACCTCTCTATTATAATGAAATGGAGCGAGAGCTGCACGCATCACCTTTGGAGAGCCTCTCACTGGTGTAATGCCGTTCGCGCCGTCCTGCACCAGCGTGACAGGCAGCGCCATCGGCCCTGCGCGCTCTCAGCGCGGGATGAAACGACGTCTGTCACAGTCAGCGCCGAGCAATTTATACGAGAGTGGCAGGAGAAGCAGACGGGGCTTCGCTTCGTCAAAAAGAAGCGCACAAACAAAACCAAACCCAACACAACTGGTAAAACACTGCCTGACAGCCACAATTCCACATGCTGGCAAACAAGGAACAAAAAAGAAAAGTCCAGGTACTACGAAAATTGGAATATCCTGAAAAAGGGCAAGCATTTCTGTAACTTTAAAGGTTGGAATGTTCGTAGTATATGGACAATTTATAAAACAACTGCAATTTATTGGTTTTAATTTTGCTGATTAGAACTTGTAGCTTCTGAAAAGCTCAAATTCAAAAACTTGGAAAACTGGAATATTGCTTGAAATCAATCAAAATCATCATCAGCAAAGTTACAACAAGAAACGCTTGAGATATTTCACTTTGAACGTAATAAGTCTAAAAAGTGAATTCGTTTCACCTTTTCTGTTGGATTGCCTGATTAAAACAACTTATTTAGTGTTTACGTTTGCTCGATTTTCCGGGTTGGGAGCTACCTGCATGTCTGTTTTCATGAGCGATGCTCCTGCTTCAACCAAGTAATGGCAGATGGTCCTGTGACACAGAGACGCAGCCCGGTGAAGAACCGTCTCCCCGCTGGTGGCCCCAGCGCATGCAGAGAAAGCGAGAGAGAGAGAGGGAGAGAGGGAGAGAGGGAGAGAGGGAGAGAGGGAGAGAGAGATGATAGCATCTGACATCTTCTGGGAATCAGGCGCCTTTGATGCTGATGCATCCCACAGTTTTTGCAGGTTTCTTGTTTATTCTCTTTGGTGTACTTGTTAGAATGCCCAGTACATCCACTGACCGACCTCAGAGAAACTTCATCAAAGCCAGTGGCTGGACTCAGACTGAAGTAACGTTACTTAAGAAAAAAAAAAAGAGATGTTTTTCCAGTGTGTCACCTGCATGCCATTCAAAGGCGACTGTGCATGAAGGAAAATCAGAGGATCAAAAACGAATACTTTGATAAGTTATATTTGAACCGCAAAAGGAGTTTCCAGAACAAAGACGCCGGGGCCACTCACTTTAGATGATCCGTGACGTCCAGCAGGTCACTCGGAGCTGCAACAGAGGAGTAAAAAGCGACTCTAAGAGCTGGCTGAAGCCCAAGAAGAGATAAAAAAAGACTAAAAACAATCTGGTTTTTTAGCATCTGCTGGACAATGGGACATTGTGGAGCGCACATCTCCGTCACTACAAAAGTGTTTGTATAGAAAAACCAACTGTAGAAATTTCAAATTTTGGTGAAATATGATGTCGTATACCGCTTCTGAAGCGAATGGAAACACTTTTTAATGTGATTTGCAGATTCAAACCCAGAAATCTCATATTGTTTGTTAGCGTAATTCCTCTTGTTCTTTTACCGTTGTCCAGGATGTAGCGGACCATCTCTTTACATCCCGTGTGCACAGCGTGGTGAAGTAAACTGTAGCCGGACCCGTCCAGAATCGTCAGGTCTGCTCCCTTCGTGTGCAGCTCCTGCAGCTAGTTTGTGGTTTTTATTTTTTAGAGGGGGGAAGGGGTTTATAGGGAAAAAAAAAAAGACAGATTAAAGAAAATTTTCTGGTGCACCTTTTTGAATGAATTCTACTGGTAATAAAATTTAAAACAAGACGTGGAGGTTATTGTACACTGAATAATGAGACTCACCTTCTTTACATCTTTATTCTTCACACACTCAATCAAATTCGCTAGCATGGAAGACACAGAGACAGAAACTCCATTAGACAAGAGCGTCAGCTCTTTCAGGTGCACTTTCACTAACCACATCGACCGTATGTGCCAGTGAGCTGCGCTGATACTGGGGTGTTGGGGAAATCAAAGAAAGTGCTGAGGATACTAGCAGCCTGGAGATCACAGAGGGTGAGACGCTGAAAAAAAAAATGCATTCATGCAAATGTTTATTCCGCAGGCTTACCAAAAAAAGCTGCACGATGTCAGATTGCAGTAGCTAAGGGTAGAGGGGGGGGGGAAATAAAAACGCACACACAATGCAGGAATGGCCAAAACCATTGCACGCTGGGACAAATCCTCCAGAAATGACGAACAAAGAAAAAAAAAAAAAAGACTCCCACGAAAAGTAGCAAAAGTTGAACGCCTGGGCGCGCGCATTGATACGCCGTTTGTGTGCTGAGCCCAGTCAATTATTGCTGGAGATACAGACTGACTGAATCAAATAATGGGAGATTGATAAGCAGACGCCCGAGTCTTCCGCTTGCTGCCGAGCGTGGCTTATATTTGGAAAATGGATTTCATTTTGCTTGTCACAGAGTTTACGGCGTTTCACTTGGTGATAACTGTGAGGCAGACAGGTGGCCAAACACGAGAACATAAACCATCTGCTCAGGTACAGATGCTGCTACCGAGGTAAATGGTTGAATGTGACAGTATCTGCTTAATGTTAATACTAATTCTTTGCTTTAACGTAATAAAATAGGTCTTAAAAAGTGGAATTATAGTCTGGTTTACATTGGTATCAATATGTGACATGTATAGATGTTTTTACATCAACAAAAACTAATGTGCATTAACATTAACTAGAATTTAAATCTAACCTATTCTAATGATTTTCCCCTCCATTCATTCTGTGCATTATGAACAATTAAAATGTATTTTTGGGCTAATTTACAATAAGAATCTTTATACCGTAAAAACTCACAATATAATATGTAATAATTTCAGGTAAAAATGATTCTTTTGACTCGTATTTTATGAGCTACCTCGTGAAAGTTGCACAATAGCAATTTACACGAAGCTGTAATGCAGAAATTGTTCTAAAGGAAAAAAAAACAAAAACAAAACCAAAAAAAAAACCATGCAGCATGTTAACATCATCCATAATTGTTGTGGCTGAAGGCAGACTCACACAGGAGGAGAATGTTTATTATCTTGACCTAATTTCTCACTCTATTCCCTCTCTCCAAAGAGCTGAGGCCTAATCCAATTATGCTAAGCTTACTGTGAGTGACAGGGCACGCATGCATCCGACACATATGCATCATACAGTATCTACAGTAGTCCTAATGTATGAAGAAAGACAGATAGAGATGGGGAGGAGAGCGAGAACTTAATAAACCCCAAGAAAACCTCACACAAACCGCCAAACCCTGCACATAATCTGGATGCAGGGATTAAATGGACTGTGTGCGAGGTAGGAGCGCAATCAACCAGCGGGGGGGATGAGGAACGAGCAGAGAGAGAAAAATTGGGGGTGGAGGGATGTTAGGGATGCAAAGGGACTGCAGCTTTGCGGGAGAACCTGCCTCCTCCTCTCATTCTCAGAGCTCAGGAACTGGCTGCTGCACATACACGCGCACACACATCCTCGTGGAAGCTGTGTGTGTGTGTGTATAAAAGAAATTGTATGTACGTTATCAAGAATGATAAAGTTTATATGATGAAACAATTGTTGTTTGTGTAAGGTTTCGGACGAAAAACATCTTTCATGTCATGGTGTTTTAGATGTAATTACTTCCTGTATAATCAACAATTCACAAGCCCTTTTCTCACATTTAAACAGGTATTTCCTTTAAAATAGCTCATTTTCATTATTCCAAACAAAACTCCCAAAGACAGTAAAGTAATGTTCATCTATTCTGAGCTTAAAAACTACCCTAAATGGAAAAACAACCTTTGCTTTTGCTTTATTAAAGTGAAAATAAAATGATGAAGAGGTTTGCGATGTTTATAACGTAGGAGAGAGGCAGGAGCTGTGGCAGACTTTGTGTTTCTTTGGGCAGACTTTCAAAGTCTGATGTACAGTTGCTCCCAAAGAGAATTAACTCACAAGTGAAGCTGACAGAGAAGACTGCTCAAGCTGCCGCGCGCCAAACCCCCAGCATAGGGAGCATGTGGAAGGAAACAGATTTGAGAATAAACGTGTCTAAAAAAAAAAAAAAAAGACCCAAAGTCTGTTTAGAGAAGCAGAACTGTTCTTCCACCCAAGGGCATACCTGTCATGCAGGCCTCAGTTCAGTGTGTTACATAAAATGTTAACAATCGCGTTAGTGTAATAGGAAGATGTGTTTGTAGGGGAAAACAGCTGCAAAATGGCTGCCAATCTAAACAGCTGAGAGGTGCTGCTCCAGAGTTGAAAAAGGTTCATTGCACTTGCAGAGAGAAGTGAAGACATTTCAGCTGTTCTTTATGACTTCAAAGGCCTGTGTGAGGGTGAAGGTGTGGTTTAAATCTTGGGATTAAAATCAGGGTTAGTTGGGATGGTTGGGTAAGATGCTGGGTAATACGTTATCAATGAACTCACAAGGATATAAATACAAGTGTGTGTGTGTGTGTTTACCAATTTCTTTTTCTTGCTCAATTTCCAACATCTTTTGGCTTTCGTTGCTTTGGTTTTCCAGTCTAGAGAGAAGCAGAGACAGCTGTTATAGGATACGCAGGCAGCAATATGTTATATGTCTCCTCATTACAGTTCCCTCATTACCATGGCAACACACGGCTGAATATTTAAACCAAATCACAGCATGACTGAAGAATTCCAGATGAGAGTTTGTGCAAAGAACCTACGGTTTGATAGACAGTCCAGTTTAAACATCGATATATCTGTAAATAAGGTGAATTTTTGGGGGGATAGTTAATATAGTACAGTAAAATCAGAACATCTTAAAGGGCAACTGTACTGTAGGTTGACATGTTTGAATACCTCCTAATTGTTTTGCTTTCTTCTGTTTTGTTTAAGTTTAGCATTACCATAGGGACAGAGATTTTGCAAACGCCTTAGTACTAAAATAACTGCCATTTCAGGGACACCCAGTGTATTTCCATACATAAATCCATCCGTTTAACCAAATGAGAAGCCCTTTTTTGAGCCTGAACTGGAGATGTTTGCTGCCTGCTTTGAGTTAGGCTTCCTGAATGTAAAGCTATTTTATTGAAAACTTTTGTACTTGAAAAGGTTTGATGTTCGGGGAATCATGTACGGTCCCTCCTGATTACACTTTTTCTTGTCACTAGCTGCATTTCCACTTACTATACATATTTCTTATGTGCACATCACATAGGACTGTCAAATACAGCATCCAACAATATGGAGGCCTATGGCAACCGCAACAAAAAGGGATCAGCTTTAGATTTTCTACTGCACCTTCTCCTGGTTCGAACAGCTGACGGGATTGTCAAGATGCTGTAGAATATTCTGTGTTATCCTGACAACTCTTATACGCGCTCAGGTGCAACTGACAGAATAAAGACACAGAACTGAAAAACTGGAGCTATACACTGCCTAGGCTGCAAAAAAAGTATGTCACACTTGGCACCAAGTCACAGAGCTTTAGTCACAGTCAAAGTAATAACAGACCTTAAAAAAAAAGTGCAGGTAAGCAATTTAACCACATGGACCAGAAGAAACAGAATATGTACTTATCCCTTAAAACAATTACAGAAAGACACATCTTTTTTACTCTCTTCTTTTCTGTTCAGTGTGGCACAGATGTCACTGCAAAAATGACGTTTATAAGTTGACAGTGGAAACTATGTTGACAAGCCTCGGAGGGAAGCCCACACAGATCCTGAGGCTTTTTCTCTAAAGGTCGATCTGAAATCTACGCAACGCTGATGTAATGCGTCCAACAGAGCTTCAGTGACCTGCACAATTTCCATCTATCTATCAAGAGATATTAGATGCGTCTCTATTTGTCAGAACATTGTGATTTTACATTTCCCCATTTCATTCACAGCACAACCATAAAGACAGAACACTAAACTAACACTGAGAGCCTGAAATAATTACCATCTAAACCAGTTTTCTATCTTTAATATTCCTAGAATTGCTTATGGTCAGCTATATAATGCAACTTAAGATTATTAGTTTGCTATTTCCTTTAGGTCATTAAAAATATTCAATATGAAATTTT
>CAAE01014978.1:154640-168916 GCA_000180735.1 Tetraodon nigroviridis
CAGAGAAGAGACCCAGATCCTTGAATCAATACCGCAGAGTTTCCAACCGATTGTAAATAAGCTGTTTGGTTTGGTTCAGGTTCCCTGATCTGTGACACTAAAGTACCTTGAGCTCCATCTGGTGGCACATTGCACTAAATAAACCAACACCACCATATATTTATTTTTAGGATTACATTTCTTCTACATGACTTCTAATTTATTATATAACAAGTATAATATAGTCTTCTGCAATATATAAACACCAAAAAAAGGATTGTTTTCCTGAAGTTCTCTTTTATGTAATAAAGTCATCTCTATCCCAGATTTTTTTTTTTCCAGCTGTGTTTTGTTCTAAAACTATTGAGCAGAGCTTGAGGTGGAAAAATGGTTTTGATACCTTTTCGTTTTTGATCCAACACAATAAAACCACGTTTGTTTGCGGAGGGCGCAAAAGCACAGATATGCACAGTAAAAAGGAGGTCATTTGGTTTTTTGCTCATTGTCATCGAATATGTAACACGACCTAGTATCAAATACATTTATTTATCTACAAAAGGCTGCTGTTTTTCCTCTATCCGCACAGGAATGCAGGAGCAGTGATATCCAAAATCACTCTATAAATGGACTGACCTCAGCTCCTTTCTTGCTGCTTTTCCTCTTGAACGATGTTCTCTTCTTTTTCTTACTCGATTTCATAGAAGACTGTGGGGTACGCCAACAAATGCGGGTTGGTTTCATTAAGAACGTTTCAAAATATTTGCAACAAACGAGTGCTGTCATCGTCACCTGATGCCGTCGGACCCGAATTATCCAGGTGGGAGGAACCACCAGAGCAGCGTGAGCTCCTATTGGACAAGGCTCTTCAATCTGCTGCAGCATGAAGCAGGACATTTTGTTGTGGTACTGGAAGGAGAAAAGCAGAACAAGACGATGACTAGATGAAATATTCTATAAAGTCATTTACGTCAGGTGAAATGATGTGATGTGAAACGCTTGCAGCGGTACTCACAGCCTGTTTGCACCAGGAACAACTAATGGCCACAATCTCTTTACTGTGAAAAGTAAACTTCTGCTGAAAGCCCTGCACGGATAAAAGATGATCTGATTTATCTTTTCTCAGAGCTATAATTATATATACATTATAATCTATACGTATAGTAGCACTAATAGAATGTTAATGCTAGTTTCAGGGTATATTTCCAGGCTCCTTAGTAACAATTTTACGCTACCTTCCCGCATTGTTTGCATTTGCCTTCTTGCCGTCTCCGATGCACCCAGTGATGACGCACCATAATGGGCTGAACACGAAGACGGACAATACATTTAGTTTTATTACTTATTCCACCCGCAGGACATCTGCAAAGTAGATAGGAAGCTTACCTCGCGGACATTTCTTGAGCTGGATTCCCTGAAAGACGGTTTACACCTGAAATTAATCTGGAAGGGAGCAGAGGGAGAACAAAGAGTAGTAAATATAAATGGAAATCCATACCAAGCTGATTGCTGGACTTCATTTATCCATAAAAACACACAAAACAATAAATAAAGCAACCATCACCATGTACTGTGAAGTCAGTTTTCCCCATAGCAGCAGGGTTATTCAACATGCAACTGCCACCACAAAAAAATGTGACCTCCTCACCTATTTTTGTTCATTTTGTAGAGGAATCTCAGATAGTTTGAGGTAAGACTGTATTTACTGACGCTTGTTAGTCACCGAATACAATAAATGACAATACATTAACCACTAGGAATAAAAATTACAACATACTCGCCCGAGTTTATTTAGAAATATTAATAATTAAGGAAACACAAAATATTGAGTGTCATGCTCTTTCACTGTTTAACTAAAAAAAAAAAATAAACCCAAACCATTTGTTCAACATGAAACAGATTTGAAAGATTGTGCTTTCGTTAAAGTGGGTGATGAAAACAACCATGTTTCCAAAAAAATGCGGACAGTGAAAAATGTAAATAATACTGAAAATGGAAGCGAGGAACTGCAAAATTTGAACATTATAATGGTAAAATATTACTTCCGGCTTGTTTGGAAACATGGTTAGATCTTTTGGTTGAGAATTTGAATCCCAGGAAGAGCACCAATATGACGGCCAGCCGTTTCCCTCCGTCTGTTCGGCTTCATTAGAGGCTGAGGTTGGGACACCACCTCTGAGGTAAACAAGCAGAGAGTAAAGAAGGAAGAGCTTTGTGTGTCTCACTCTAAAGCTGGGGTCATTAAGTGGCGGTGTGGCGTCCAGTAGAATGGCTCTAGAGCTGGGGAACTGCAGATCATACAGGACGGAGAGTTAAAGACAGGCTGTCTGTTTTAGGGGAATGAAAGTGATGAAAGCAAAACAATAAAGCCGCCAGACAACATCTCCCTGCTTCTCGCTAGCGAGAAACCTTGACAGCTTAATCATCTCTTTCCCCTTCTCTCTGCTTCAAGTGAATATAATCTGCCTTTGTTTTGTTCCTCCACCACTTTTTCCCCTCCCTCATGAAAGATGTTATAATCCTCCTCTTGTAATCTTCCCCTTTCAAGCTTTATCTTAACAATTGAGTTTTTACCATTCTTATTTCTTTATTATGTAGTGTGCTTAGATGTTCATAAAGGCGCTTCCAAATACAATGTATTATTATAAATATTATTATTAATATTATCATTATTATTATTATTATTATTATTATTAAGTCCTCTCAACAAGTACTCTTCTTTTATTAAGAAGACACTTTGAACTAATTCTGTAAGCTTCTGTTGCTTCCTTCTTTATGTTTAAGATATATTAAAGCAATATATTTGGAACAAAAATGTTATTACCCAGTTGTGGAGTTTAAAAATAGGAAAAAGGTAGTGTGTTTAAATTGTGTTTCCTTCTTTGTTTTTGTGTGTATTTAAGTGAACATGGAAATCCAAACAGCTTCTATTAAAATTTGCTTAAATGAGAAATTACCTTCTCCAGCTGTTCTATACATATAGTGTGGGCAACTATCTTACAGGCAGCACACTTTTTTCTGCTGACAGACTTTTGCTGGAAAAGAGAAAGAGAATACAAAAATTAATAGACAAATATCAGAAAACCAATCAATAACATCTTTTTTGGCGAATACACCTTAATGTAATACCACATCCGACCACTCGGGGTCAGTATAGCGCCGCAAAATAAATCACCACGTTATATTTCTTGAGAAATAAATTTGTTAATAAAATCTTTAGTAATTTATCTCTGTAAAAGTGATGTTAAGAAAGATATTTCTGCTGGCAAGCACAGTGCTTTGACCACATCATCTACATTGTGTGCGGTGACTCCTTATGACTCCTTAAAGGTGCTCTATTAAGTGTGGGACCAGCAAAATCACTTGTGGGCTTAATCGGTGCCCTGAAAAAGACTTTATTTGCAGTCACCACTCACAGGGCGAACCATCCTACTTTATGCTACAAAAACACCCAGTCTAAACACGGTAAAGTACACTGATCAGATAGAGTGCTCACCAGTGCTCTAGCGATACAGTGTTGCTCTCCCACATAGCAGTAGTCTCCGGACACGTTGGTCTCAAACCAGATATGATCTCCATACACAGCCGACTCCTACAGTGACAAACACAGAAGCAAATCAGGCTCAGTAATCCCCCGGTGCAGGTTGTTCCCAGGCTGAAAAACGTTGACGAATCTGCTCTACGTTTCATCGGTTTTCTTCAAACTTTTTTTTTTTTTTTCATCTCGGCTCAACGAAAACCCACAAGATCTTATCCTGTCCTCTGTGACATAAAGATGGGCTGATCGGACACCGTCTGCGTCGGTTCTCAATCTCTGTGAAAGTGATTAGACACTGCAAACTGTGGCGGAACCGTTTCTTTTTAAACTCACGCTCCAATCCACGGTGCTGCGGATAGTGGCTTCTGGGTCGGTCCTGTTCAGGGACGACGTGCTGGGCTCGCAGGGCAAATGGTGCAGGCTCGACTTGGCGATTGCTTTCCTTAAAGCACAAAGGTTACACACAGGTCATACACAGCAATCAGACGTTCTGGATTCTGGATCCTGCTAAAATGGTCATCGCAACACGATCACTGAGCTAAGCACACACCAATTTCTCTACCTCTTACTCACTCTCTCTCTCTCACACACACACAGACAAAATTTCAGATTGGGGAATTCTATTATTTTTTCCTTTGTGGACTAAATTCTAGTGAGGATAAAGCACATTTTCAAATGACGTGACTGAGTGGAAACGCAGCCTTTTCACAGCTGCGTATTAGAGATGTTTTGTGTACGATGGACATTTTTAAATGTGTGGCCGCTTCAGGTTTCAGCAGGGACATTGTCTAAACCTCTTTTTTCTTTGAAAATGAGTTTGTTCAGGCTTCTTAAATGCCGAAAAAGGTGCAAGGAAGCGCGGACGACTGGGTCGAGAGCCAACTAAAAACATCACAATCAGTTATGCTCACTAGGATTCTGCCAAATTAATTCTGAAACATGGCGCAATAAAATTTGAAGGAAGTTCAGGCTGCAAAGGCAAAGGGACATTTTTTTTTTTTGGTATTATAAAAGGTTCTGGTGTGGTTTATTGATTTCAGTCATTATATAAAAGTCTTCTGACAAAAATAAACAAAATATTTGCGACAAACGTCAGAACGCACGACAGTCTTGTTTTTTCACAAACATGTTGACAATTTGGTTACCATGGCAGCGCGACATTGACATCAGGCTGTGAAAATCCACACGGGTGTGCAGAAAACATGCAGAAATCGACACAGAGACACACAAACAGCACAACAACATAGTGGTTGTTAAAATATCTTTGCACCTTGGCGATAAATATTGATAGCTTGGTCATCACATCACTCGAAGCTTCGTGCACCCGTTTGGTGAAATTCCGTGTGTGAGTTAAAAAAAAAAAAAAAAAAAAAAAGGATTTTCTGAAGATGTTTCCTTTTTTTACTAAAGCCAAAATGCATTTTATATAAACAAACTAAGTTGGTTAGAGATACAGTAACGGCATGAAGCGATAGGTTTTAGGTTTTAGAGAGATAAGAAAACCCCCAAAATATGGTTAACACTTAAAAAAAAAGAAGACTATCTAAGTCTATATGACACTTCCTGCTTGGGTGACAAACTGAATAAAAATTGCGGAAGTCTCAGATATAAAACAGTCGCCAAAACAAGACGCCAAGGCTCTGGAGGAGTCCCTTTCAATGCACCCACCAGTGGGGCAGTCACCCACATGCAGGCCATAAACACTACTGTTTCACCCAGCATCAAATACTTTGTGGATTACTGAATGTTGCCTAAAGCATTTAATACTTGTCCCTATTTATTTCTTTCCCCAGCACACGGAAACATTTCGAGACACGCACCAAAAAAGGTCACGACGCCGCGGCTTTTATTTAATCTTGAAGTGGGACTATTTCATGCAAACAATCAATTGCATTTCACCCTGATTTTCACACGGACACACAAAGAACCCAGCCCCAGAGGAATAAAATTGCACTCCACTATTCTTAGTCTGCGAATTGCAGTTCTGACTCTGGCACCAGCTGCGCACAACAAAGGTCAATATGATTCAAGGCAACACTAAGGGGAAAGTCAGGCAACCAGTCAAGGACTGTGGATGTTTCCAAACACGTCACATAAATACGGGGGCAGCGTTTACTGTAGGTCTTAGTTTAAAGGAAAAATATCCAGCAAAATGGATCTGGGTCACTAAGAATATCCATTTTATCCAAGTTAATTAATCAATGTTTTGGTTTATTGGTCTTCCTGGAGCATTAAACCCTAATTGCGTTCATCTGCCATCAGGAGAACATGTGGAATCATGTTGCTTTGCTAAAGATGTTTGGCTTCCATTTGGTTTTTAAAAGCCTGGGACGTGGGCAAGGTCAGCTGCAAAGTCTGTGAAGTGGGGAAAAAAACAGTGACATTAGCGCAGAAACAACACTGAGCCGCACGGCAAGAGAAAGAAAAAGCAAAACGATTGGTTGCGTTTGCAGTAAACCATTTAAAAGAAAGAGCACAGCACATGCACATCATGCAAACGTCCTCACTTGCTCAAAAAAAAAAAAAACAAAACAAAACTTTGACACAATTTTCCATTGTGGTTGATTCAGTGATCGCTCTTTTCAGAGGCGGCGTCACATCGTATGACCCCAGCGTGGATACCGCCGCCCGAGCGGGATCCACTCTGACTGCATCTGTTCGTTTGTAATTCTCGTATTTCCACATTTCAAAGACATTTCAGCAAACACAACTGTATACAAATCGAAGTTTCATGGTTTTTTTGACCCTCGACCTACTCTAGTATGCGTTCCACTGATATCACAGAAATGGCAACTTAGATAGGACACAAAAGCCAAAAGGTGTGTGTGTGTGTGTGTGTGTGTGTGTGTGTGTGTGTTTTGGTAAGTGGTGTTCTTGTACTTGCTTTATACCAACCACTAAATTACCCACTCTACTAGCAAAGTGAGGACATTTTTGGAAAGTACCAACTTTTGAAGCTGGTCTAAACAAGGCCTGTTTGAGGATTAGGACCAATCTTTAGGATTAGGATTAGGACTAGGTTTTAAAGTTTAGGGTTAGATTTTGGTTTAGGTTTAGGCTAGGCTTAAAAAGTTAGTAATGATTGTTAGGGTTAGGGTGGGGGCTAGCTAATACATTTTGTCTACTAATGTTCTCACAAACAAAGAAGCACCAGGGTTTGTGTTTGTGGTTGTGTGTGTGTGTGTGTGTGTGTTGTATTTTACATACGATAGGAAGTTCTCCCATGTATCCAGATACGGATCATAATATGTGACCTCCTCCCGAGTGTCCCAGTGTTGACGAGCAGCTTTTGGGGAGAGGCGAGCCAGAACAGGCCACATCTGCGCCAGCCTCAGCCGTGGCGGTCAGCTGACACAGGCTGGGGCTGGTGCTCGACGTCTGGATGGGTGTGTTTACAGTGCAACGGCTCTGACCGGAGCTCCGGCGACGGTAACCTCCGCAATTTCCATACTCTGTTCCGCTGCTTCCAAACGCGGAGCCCGCCGGAAGGAGGTGGGAGGAGTTTCTTCTCAAACAGCGAGGGGGGCGGAGCAGCAGGCAAGGCCGAACTTTCTTAATAAAAGCTGGTGGCGGTATGTGGGTTAGATCTTTCAGGTCTATGGCTTTGCTCTCTATATCATCGGCGCTCTCAGTTGAGTCGGAACAGGAAGACAGGGAGGCATCTTCTTCCTCTTCTTTTTCTTTCACTCCTCGGCCCATCTGCACCACGCTCGCAAGTAACATCGACGATCCAAGTAAGTGAGGTTCGATGAATTTGACTTTGGGGCACTTGTGTCTCACGGCCAGTCTACGGCGCACGCAGGGGGCCGTTTCGAAAGCATGAAGGCCGTACTGAAATCCCTTTCTTCTTCTTTTAACGTCTGCCTGCTCAACTGCTCTTCCAGATTTTAATGCTGCCTCGCTTGTTTTCAGCTCAATGATAGACTGACGCTTCTCTCCGCTCGCCACCAGCATGCCAACGCTCGGGCGCCGGTGCTGGTCGGTGCAAACTGGAGGCAGACCAACAGAAGTCCGTCTGAAGTCTACCAGAGCCACTGAAGGCAGCCCGACGCTGGAGCGCCTCCGGGCTTTACTGGTCTGAACCGGAGGGCCGGGCGGATGTTTCGGTCTTTTTGGCCGACGGCGGAAATGATGTTGGAAGAAATCCATTTTTTTTTTTTTTGCTGGCTTTGAGTACTAAAACAATATGCAGAGTCAGATCAATTCAGATGGTTTGGGGTCCGACAGAATCAATGAGAACAGGCTTTTTAGATTCCGTCCAATAACGCCGATTAGTTTTCCTCAGCTGGCCAGCTCTTCTACCTCCAGTCCTCCCTTAGAAGCGCTGAGAAGGTAAATGGGCTTGCTGTTAAATATATTAATGTCAGTCGCTACAAAAATCAGATTTTGGTGTTTTTTCCTTTTTTGCTCTTTAATTATATCATGATTTAATCAAATATACATCAAAAGGTGTCCTGTAAAATAAGTGATTGCATTAACCTTCACGTCTAGGCATCAGGAAACTATGTCTATTCTTTTAATGGTAATTTTCATTTTGTAATTTGTTCTTCTTGGCAAACTACTCCTCACTTCTCCAAAGCGTGAACAGAATCACTGTCTATTGATCCCACCATTTTTCCGTTAACCTAAGAGGGAGAACGTGTGCTGCCGGCAGTAGCCAGTCAGGAATACACCCCAGATGGGTCCCCGGTCCAAAACAGAGCAAACACACCACTAACCCTGACACACACCTAGTCCCAAATAATCCTGGGATGATACTCTCTGATTTATGAGAGTGGAAGCTGGACCACTAAAACGCTGCTTTATTTTATTTATTTATTCATTTTCTATATTCACATGACTTCTGGGACCTGCTGCCAAGTAGCTTCTGAGCAACGCAAAGCTGCCACAACTCTGGTGAACAGTCCTGTCCATAGTGGGGACTGAGTGTTGGAGTCATCACACTCTGTTTGGACAACAAGAATGAAGTTTATCATTTCAGGTGCTGATGTTCTTAGCTCCTTCAGCGTGGTCAGAGGTGTCTTGCTGCCTCCCTCACTGGTCTCCCTTGTGCATTGTCGCTCTATTTGCGAGGAGGACTCACTCTTTGCAAATGTGACATTGACCATTGTGTTATTAATCCCGAAATAACTCCGGGGGGGGGTGACTTCGTGTGTACTTTTTTAAATAACATTTAGAGATTGCCAGAGTGTGCCAGCTGCAGTAACAAAAACATTGATTAAGCAGACACTGACCTTACTCCACAATAACCTTAATACAGGCAACACCGACACCCAGTCTGAAAGCGGTGGAATATTTATGCAATCACTTATTTTGTTCACCGTTACATCATTTTAAAACCTGTTTGGTTTTTTTTTTGTGAAAACAGTTTTGCAAATCACGATCCTAATTTTGGAAACAAAAAAGGAGAAAACATCCAAGACGGCTTTACTTTTGTCCAAACACATTACTGACGTGAGCTGGTAATTTACCTCGTGGCTAAACACGAAAGCGTCATCAAAAAAAGTACGTTTACTACAATAAATGAATCTCATGGCTACCATAAGCGCCTGATGCAGTGCTGCTTACGTCAAAGTTCATTTAGTCATCGCGATGCGACGACCCTTTCTGGGTCCTTGATTCACACTAATGGTTGACATACACGGGTACCGAACATGGAGTTCACAGTGCCGTGAAAAAGTATTTGGCCCCTTCCTAAAACCTGTGTCCTGTGAACTTTCCCGTTGACGTCATTTCCGGCCGGTGTCTTTCTTTTAGTAGAGTCGTGACCACTGACCTTAACTGAGGGCAGCGAGGCCTGCAGTTCTTTGGATGTTCTAGGTTCCGGATAAGATGTTGTCGCACTCTTGGGAGTGATTTTAGTTGGTCGACCATCAACTAAATGGCTCTGATAATGGTTTGTTAGAGCCTTGGAAAAGGCTATGTAACCTCTTCCAGAATAACTGATTACTTTTTTCTCATTTCTTCTTGAGTGTCTTAAAATTTGTGGCAGGATCCACTTGTTCTTAAAATCTTGTAGCCTGCTTTACTTGGTCTGACAGATTCTATTTCTATTTCTAAGCTGGTGGTAATCAGGTTTGGGTGTGGCCTGTGAAATTGAATTCAGCTTTACTAAAACTGGTTAATTACAGTTGCTTTGTGATTTGACAGAAGGGGGTAATTACTTTTTCACATGGGGCCAGATAGGTTTGTAATTAGTTCGATGAACTGAATTCTTTGTGTGTTAAATGTGCAAAGAACACCAAATATCAGGAAGCGAGCAAATACTTTTACACGGCACTGTATACCATGAGTGGAAATATACTTGTAGACCACAAAAAACGTGCTGGCAAGTTCAGCACAGTCCTGATTGAAGACTTTATATACTCGTACTGCAAGTACTGAAAATTTTGTTTCGCTCCCTGAAATAGAAAAAATCCATTGTAAATTCCTGCAACATTCCCCAGCTGAAAAAAAAAAGGAAATATAGAAATGTTGTAATTCTCACTGGTATGACAACTGTACGGCAATGAAGAGTTTAAGGAACAGCTGGCCAAAGTGGTAAGAAATGAATAAGTAGGAGCATTTTTACAACATATCTGTAAGGCATATACAGATATGCAAGCGGGTAATCGTTCGTGGAAAGAGAAAGTGCTAAAATAGCGCACAGAGGAGAGCATCTGTGGCAAATTGTGTACCGCTTGTGTGACGATGAGCAAGTGTGACGTGTGCTGCAGTGTGACGCTTCCCAGAAGTTCTGCATGCGAGCTTCCAAAATATGACATGCCCTGTCAGAAATATCCATTAACGTGTGATCAGTCATTAAGAAACCGCATACCTACAAATGTGTATCAGCATCTAAATGTACTGTAAACTCTTGTGTGGAGCTGTGCACCTCCCCAAACCATGACCATAAACTAAAGTTACAGATGACGATGGCAGTTGAAAGGAAGGAACACAAGGCTTGTTTCTCAAGGGGAACAGTTTGAGCGTAACAGAGCAGTGCGCAGCTGAAGCCTAACCCAAGAGTCATCCAAGAGGCAAAAATGCACCCTGGTCACCGCATAATCCACCAAATGGAGCAAAATATGGATATACCGCGTAAAAACCAGACCCCTTGGGTTCCCACTGGGTCACAAGTTCACCTTCCGATGTGACAATGACCCCCAAGGGCACAAGCAGGACAACTCTGAACGGCCTTGAGTGGGTCAGCCGTTCCTGGCATGAGGCCAGAGCGCGACAAAGCTCTGAATATCTTTTCTGCTTTTCTGTAGCTGAATGAGTATGTGTGCGCGTGTCGTTCTGCGTACCGTGCGGGGTTCAACCGTATGAGCAGCTTAGAAATTCACCATTGCTACTGAAAGCACTCTACAGATTAAAGCAAGCTAATTCGGATGTTCATTTACTGTAATTCTAGCATTGAACACGCAGGCACTCCAAGTCCTCAGTGATTATTTATACGGGCCAGATGCTAGCATAGCAACCACAAGTGAATTTACATAGCTCCTTATATATCCACACACCATAAAATCAAGAGATTCAACAAACAATCTAAACAGGCCATCCGACTACTGTACGTATTTAGCTGTCACGGGGGGTTGATTTATCTGGGTTTTTCTTTGAGAAACTCTAAAAAAAAAAAAAAAAAAACAGCATAGATCATGGTTTGTTTACACAACCTTGTTTCCCTTGTAAATAAATAAAGCTGCGGGGAATCCATTTAAATTGCTCTTCCCTGATCCGTCTGTCTCCATCCATATTTCACTTCAAACAACCATATGTGCCGATGCAAGTGCGTGTGTGCGCGGGCGTGCGCACGTGGCTATTACATAACAGCTATCTTCCGCGATTATAATCCCCTACCATAACAGGGGAGAGTGAGGGCGAAAAATGAGATGTGGGTATTCAGTAATAAAGCGTTACCTGTCTAACGCCTGTTTGCATGTCATCTTAACACGCTTGAAAAATACCCACTTATTTGACTCTGTGGACACACAAACACACCGCTTTACAATACATAACACTGGCTACGCTGCGTGTTTAAGCCTTATTACACATTAAACGGTTAAGTGAGCCTCTAACACAGAGGTGGGCAAACTAAGGCCCGGGGGCCACATGTGGCCCGATGAGCTGTTTAATCCGGCCCGCAGAGCCTTTACAACAGTTTTTTCACAAGCCAAAATCTGAAGGTTGGCAGCCTTCTTGGTTAGAAAGAAGTTTAACCCCCTCTTTACCTAGCATGTTAACGTGTCCTCTCAAGAAGGTGGGGCCAAACATCATCTGGAGTTCATCCTCCATCTCTAGTTGGAAAAATTTCCAGGCTCTTTAAACTATTTCCTTAATTAATAGTCTATCAAGCACCTCCGATTCTCATTCTGGGGCCGGCCCCTTCATCAAAATCTAAAACCCAATGTGGCCCTTTAGGCAAAATAATTGCCCACCCCTGCTCTAACAGGTTTCATGTTAGCAGAATATGAAAGACTCAAAGCTAATTTACCCCATGATATCAACTAGCTTAAAATTAATGGACTGGATTTTGGGTGGGAGCGGTCATGAGACAGCCGGTGTGTTGGGCTGTCCGTTAGTAAAAGAACTCAAAGTTTTGATCGGATTTTATGGAAAATTTCAGGAACAGCGCGTTAAATTTTGGTAACGCTATGGCTTCCATAGTCTTCTTTGACCTTTGATCTCTCAGAGTTCAAAGGTTGCTAATCAAAAGCCAAAGGGCTTTGATCATAAAGCAATCCACAATGGCATGTAACCTTGTAAGGTCAGGTTAGACATGGAATATTGAGCCTAAACTGGTCATCTGCTTCCTGTGTTTGTCAGTGTTGAACCCAGGAATAGCTATCCCATGACTGACCGGTTGCACTCAACTTTCTGCCAGGTGAACAACTCAGACTTGATCTTTATCCTTGAGCTGGTTCCGAATTATATTTTTGGAGCGGTGAGGCATATTATCCGGCTGGGTGAGGCGGTTGGCATACTGTCAAGAACAGTGATGAGGTCAGCGGTACGTGTCAAATACCCACATTAGTAGCAAGACCCCGAGTTTTCCGACAAGCCGTTCCACCACGGTCGTACGTCAGTAGTTTTAATGCTCTGGTTTTATGCGTGAGCACATCTATTGCTGGACGCTGAGACCTTGGTAGGCCGATCGATTCACTCAGGTGAACTCTGTGGATAGAATCAAACAGTTGGGACGCGATGTTTAGGTGAGAGACTATCCAGAGCTCTGCGCTGAGGAGTTAAATATTTACAAGAAAAACTTCGGAGCACTATGTAAATCCAAACACATAAAATTGTTCCTAAGTCGAGTGTTAAGGATTACAGGAATCCATCGAGATTTGGCTTCTCAATACTGATCGACTCTGTTTGGTTCCAGCATCCAATGTCAAAACTAAAAAAAACCGCTGAAATCTTGAGGTCGGTATTTGGTTTTCTTCCTCCTAAATCAGATGCAGCCTGCTGAACTGCCTGCCTTGCTGCCAGTTTGGGCTGCTGCGATCAATGGCAGCAGTCTATGAACATTTTACCCCAGGGACTGCTGTGTCCAATGATACATGAGTAGAAAGAAATCCAAAAGAGATCAAAGAATTTGCTTGAAACACGAGATATTTGCCTAATTCCTAGGCTTCATAAAAACTACTGCTGGATGTTTAAAAAAAAAAATGGACTTTTAAAAGGCACAGCTTATGTGCACTGAGAGGAAAGAGTAGGGAAGAAATGTTATATAGTGCCCAAGGGGACAACAGAAAAGAATTAAAAATCCAAGCTTCATTACAAAATTAAAAAAAAAACCAGACGCAGAGCCCGGCAACGCTGCATTTTATCTAAACCAAAAATGAGGGTTTCTCGGGGTAATGTCAACCATTAGTTCAGTAAATGATAATAAATCTATTTGGCATGTTTCCATACTGACCAAAGGAAGAAAACCCACTTGCCATGTCAGAAATGTGTTTATATTTTGAAGCGCTCATCATTTTGAAGGGTTTAGCTTCCACAAGCTAAAGGGGCTGTGGGATAAATACAGCTCCATTTTTGAAGCTATTTTTTTTTTTGTGCCGGCTTTACAGGCTCCAGATATGTTGAGTTTCTGGAATTTAGAGCCTCTGTAAAAGCGCACAGTGGAAACCTAATGTTTCATTAGCAAGCCAGCTCAGAACGTTTCTCCCACGAGGGCAGGATGAGTTCTCTACATGCAGAAACTCACTCTATGTGGTCATGATCTTAGTACGAACAGGAGCTCTAAATGAGTCAACCTGTTTCGCATACAAATGTGATCTGCAACCACACGTGCTGTCTGCATCTCTGGTTTGGAAAATCAAGTCACCTGACCTGTTTTGGTATGGTCTTCCCTTGAATATGAATTTAACAAGCAGAGTTTCATTATTAATACAAGGCATTTCCTGTTATATCTTTTGCTGCCTTGAGGTTAAGGTCATCTGAATTCAATTTCCTCCATGATAATTATCCGTAATCTCTCAAATTTGGTGCAGAAAGACATCATGAGCTTGCGCCAAAAAGTGACTATTATTTAAAAAATGACCCAAATTTTAAATTAAAAAAAGAAAAGAACCATTTTTGAATCACTCAGATACTGGAGAACTTATGTCCGTTAGTTGAATATTAGTTTAATTTCTGAAAACAGAACCAGGAAATGCTAACTGTTGACCCTTACCAAACAGAACAGATCTATCCTACGAGAAGGTGTTTAAACATGATCTCGAAATAATTTAACTTAATATTCCCAGAAAGAGTCCAATCAAGTTTTTTTTTTGTT
>CAAE01014978.1:182555-203136 GCA_000180735.1 Tetraodon nigroviridis
CACACATTATTGTTATTTAGTCATTTAAATTGATCTGATTTTTTAGAGCATTCCTCGCATCATTTTTGGAAAATTAAAAAAAGGAAATTAGTCAGATTTAAAATAGCTTCGAGTGTGCGGATAAACGTTTATCACGTACTACAGCACCCCCTGTCGGCAGAGGAGGGTGCTGTTTACACTGTCCGTACTAAGTTCATTTAACTCTACATTTACTCAGGCTCTTCACCAGTAAACTAACCAGCACCCTGAAGTAGTTTCAAACACACTACAAGTCAAATATTTGGACACGCCATCTTTTTTTTTGTGTCTTTATTTTAATGACTATTAAATTATAAATTGTCACTGAAGTGACTTGTTGTCCCTTTTGTCTTGACCCTGTCTTTTACCCCAGATCAGTCTAACTGCCTTGGTGTTTTGGGTTTACTGTATTTGAATTATTTCCTTTAACTTTGAATTTCTGATGCTTCGTATGTGGAGGGTACCACATCGCTCTTCTACGAAGCCTTTAATAATAACCATTAAAAAACAATCATCATTTTGTCTTCCTCATGCTTTTTCTGCAGTGTGGTGGATAAAATAAATTATAAGCATCATCCTAGAAAAGACATTTTATTTCAAGTGGTGCATTTTTTACATTCAGGATTTTAACATTCAAATGAAAAAACAGAGAAGCTACAGCTTTCTGCAGGAAAAAAAGAGAATAAGAAGTATAAACCAAACTGAAGTAGAGAATAATATGACAATCGATATGTTAGCCTGGTCTGATATCTACGGATGAGGACACTGTCCACATGAAGACATGAGGCTTAAGTCAATACACCATCAAATCAGGCGGTAACAGTACTGCTATCTTTCCCAGCGTTAATTAGTATGTCTTTATTGTGTGTTTGGAAGTAGCAAATATCTAATCGTAGGAACAGTCAACATTAGCAGTGTTAAATAGGTCAGATGTGTTTACAATGCTGCTGTTGGCTTTTCCAGGGCTTTTAAAGAACAAATACCCGTGTTTGTTTTTGAGAATTTTATTTAGCACTTAAAAGAACATTGCAATTACCCTCAAAATATTAACAATCTGCTGATATAAGAACAATAAAACAGCAAAAGCAGGAAAGAAAAAAGGGAAACGTCCAAGGAAGTCCTAAAAACCCACAGGGGGCTTGAAGGTGGACATTTAAATATTGTAATATGCATATTGGTAAAGAATCACTCACAGATGGTGCGCACACACACACACACACACACACTCACACACTCACACACACATACACACACACACAGAACTGGAATGCTTTTTGGGTCAAATAATTCTGAAATTATTTGTTTAGGGAAAGTAAATTGGGAAGGAACGTGGGAAATGTTTATAAAAAATAATATAGATTAAAAGACACTTTTGTGTTTAAAAGATAATGAATTTTTCTAATTATCCCAATTTTTTTTTTGCAATTTCAGATGAAATAAGTCAAATTTGAGGTTTTTGAGATAGGTTTTTAATAAAACAAAGTCATAAATATATTTTGTTTTTAAAAAATTTAGTGATCAACTCTATGCCAAATTTCCTGAGCTTGTTAGTAAAAATAATAAAATTTGTTTTCTTAATGTTTAGTGACAGCTCGTTATTGGGATTTCTGTGTGGAAAAAAACAGGCTGGTATCATCTGCAAATAAAATTTTGGATAATTGATTAAATACATGGGACAGATCAATAATACAAATAAAAAAGAACACTGGGCTGAGTATTGATCCATGGGGAACACCACATTTTATAATAGTCAGATTTCACTCCTTTGAAAGCTACAAATTGTTTTCTGTTATCCAAGTAACTGGTAAACCGCAACAATATTTGCTCGGACTCTGAAATCATCACATTTAGCCTTGCTAAACTAAAGTTTACTGTTGTATTGTTTTAATCATTGTTGCGCATCTTATATTATTTATTAGGTTTTAACTCAAGAATATCTATTTATCCATTTTCCTTCTGTTTATATCCAGGATTCTTCAAGTTTACACCGCTGTTACCATTGAAAAGTTCCTGGTCTCAACCCTTCAGACCCGCAGAGCTCAGCCACACGCAGAAAAGCTTCTGCGAGGTCCTACAAATCAAAGGAGCGGAGCAAAGGAGTTGGCTAAAAACACAAAATTAAAGGAGCGTGTGAAATTTTAATGAAGAAAGGTCAGGAGGTGTGGACTCAAGGCAACGTATTATATCACAGCAGAATCTCCTTACCCACCCTTCACAAACGACGAAGACGATTTCTGATCATCGACAAGACGCAACTGGTAGGAACACAATTTTGAGTGTGAATGACGAGTTGAGATCACACTTTTTGTGGTTGTCTTATTAAGTATTATTCATGTTAAATACTTGGAGGCGATTGTTAAAAATCCAGTCTAGTTTCTGTTATAGGTGATTAACCCATTTTATTATTCTATTAGGAAATGAAATTCATGAATAAGAGGAAATGAGTTGTTCTTTGCATCCTTCAATGAATGATTAGGGAGTTTTCCACATTGTAGTCATGGTCACAGGTCCCAAAATTTGGACAACTGTCGGACAAAATTCATTTGAAAGTGTTGTTTTACTGCCGAGAAGCAAACATGTTTTGTGTTAAAACATAATCCACATTTAAATGAGCATAAAATCACATCATATATGTCAGAATCTCATCTTGATTCAAGTTTAAATTGAAGGTAATAAAATCCTAGGCTGTGTTTTTACTTATATTTCAGTTAATTTGTACATGTCAGTGACTGACTGTAGCTCTGCTGGGTGATGTTTCCCCCAAGAGAGAGACAAACAAGTTTCCTGTGCTAGCTATAATTTCTTTCACTTCCCACAAGAAGAAGTCGTTTTTACTTCTTTTGTCTGCAAGTAAGAGGAAGATGTCAAAACTGTTCAAGAACAAAAATCACTGAATGGAAAACAAGTATAAGTCTACTAAGTCAGGTAGCCAGACGGTCAGCCAAAACAGCTTTTCAAAGCTGTGGAAACAGAGTGCACATCTTTTGTCTGCCCCATTGATAAAAAACCAGAATGCTGACTGGGCTGAACTGGAGCCAGCAGAATGGCATCTACGTCCGCTCTGCGGGGCAGCTAGCAGCCCCCAGACCTCAACAGTCTCCCAAAAATGCCCCAATAACAGCCCCCCAATCCTGGCTGCCTGGCCCGGTTGCTCTTGGCCTGGCTGCATGGAGCAGCTAAGCCCCGGGGCGAGCGGGCCAAAGCCCTGCAGGATTAGACTAAAGCAGTGAGAAGCCACAAGTGGTGAAAAACACAAGGCCTGGGAAATGATGCTCGTGTTTCCGTGACCATGGACTCTCGGGCCAACTGGGTTTTGTTTGTGTTAGCTCGCAAACATGTACGTATCTAAACTACACAGACAGAATTGTAACTGCTAATGGTGAAATGTGAAGAAGAGTCCAGTTTTGATCTTAAGATCAAAGCGTATCTTTTTCACTTCTGTTTTTCTCCCAGGCCTACATGTCATGTCTCTAATATTGGCAGATTTAAGCCTAACCCCCACCACCACCACCTCCACCACCCCTATTTATGGGTTCATCCGTTGTATTTGTTCATGAACCTCCATCCTCCAGCAACCAAGCAGCAGCTTTATGTCGCGAAAAGAGTGTGAAAAAGGCATCGGGGTGAAGAATTCTTCTTCCCCGCATGCATGTCTCCATCTCTGCGTCTCTGATGAACCCCCTCCTCCTGTTGGTCTTTCCCCGGCACTGTTGATTTTGGCATCCCTGGACATTCGTCTGATGTGGGACGTCAATGCGTCACATCAGGGCCTTACAGAGACCCCCACCCACCCACCCACCCACCTCCCACTCCCACCCGACCATGGCCATCCAGTACCACCTCATCCTCAGCCTCAATTCTGCTGACAGGCTCCAAACCACCATGAGATAATGTCATTCCAGAGGGATTGGAGCTAAAGCCTCTCTTTTTTGGCTCTCGCGTATAAAAAGAGTTGGTCTCCGGGGAGCAGAAAGCTCTCTGGAGACGTTCCGCTCTCGGGTTCCTTAACGCCGCTGACATCACTTCCTCTCCTCTTCACCTGCGGGACATCCGAGCAGACACCCACCTCAGCAAGTAAGACCAAACTGTTGTCGATATGGATATCGCCATCCAGCATCCCTGGTTCAGACGCGCCCTGGGCTCTGCGTACCCTACCCGGCTTTTCGACCAGTTTTTCGGGGAGGGCATGTTCGACTACGACCTCTTTCCCTACACGGCTTCCACCATCAGCCCCTATTACAGACAGTCTCTGTTTCGCAGCTTCTTCGATTTTTCCAACTCCGGCGTCTCTGAGGTAGGTTTCTGAGGATGGTTTTACGTCGACGACGACAGCTTTGTAGACGCACAACTAAAGAACGTTAACTTCGAGACCGGCTAGTGGGATTGTCAGTATTTGTTTTGGTGTTTTGTAGGTGAGGTCCGACAGGGAAAAGTTCACAATCTACCTGGACGTCAAGCATTTTGCTCCCGATGATCTGAACGTGAAGGTCACTGAAGACTATGTGGAGATCAAGGGCAAGCACGGAGAAAGACAGGTTTTCTTTTCTTTTTTTTGGTATTACGAGTGTTTAAAATCATAGGTATTTTTAGTTTCATATCTTCAAGACAGACAAAATATATTTTCACTCCCTACTTTTTATTCTGACCAAACGCTAGATGCAAAATTCAATACAAAATAACAAAAAAAAGTTAATAAAGTAAAGTAAACTAGTCAAGGTTAGTTTACAAATGAAAAATAACTACATTTAAAATGTGGTGGAGCAGAATTAAAACAGAAGAATTTTCAAAGCTTCAAAACAGTTTTCTTATTTTTTTTAAATGGGACGGAACAGACTTTTTTCTCCTTTAGTTGTCACAGTTCAGTTCCGTCTACGTTTAAAGCCCTGTAAATCAGACATTATGAAAAAAAAAAATGTTGAAATAAAATGTTTACATATTACCACACAAATACAAGCTTTTCACATTGTGGCCCCTTTACCTCAGACAGTTTTGCTTTACTTTGAAGGAGAGGAAACGGTCACACGTGCGTTGATGTACACTTTGAAACCACTGATTCTTTAATGGTGTCTTTTGTTTGACCAGGATGATCACGGTTACATCTCTCGGGAGTTCTGCCGCCGCTACCGCCTCCCTTCCAGCGTGGACCAGGCAGCCATCAGCTGCAGCCTGTCTCCCGACGGTCTGCTGACCCTGAGCGGGCCTAAGGTCCAAGGGGGCAGCGAATCGGGCCGCAGCGAGAGGAGCATCCCCGTCACCCGGGACGACAAGCCCAACGCCGCCGCCTCCTCCTAGAGGCCAGACGGCGGTTACCCAGGGGACGGATGAATCTGTCCTCTGCCCTATTCTTCTTCCACCTTTTCATTAGATTAATATCTGTGTAATTGAATTTTCTCTCTCATTCCCCCCCCTCCTTTTTTTTTTTTTTTTTGACTTTTAGGACACTTGTACTATTAATACCAGGATGAGACATTCACAGACGCAGTACTCTGCTGAATGTTGTCGATCTGCATCAGAGCAACCTCGGATGAGCAGAGTCAGGTGTGGAATTTAACGTGTGTCTTCTCATCTCACACTCTGCCCCAGATTCCCGAGGGCCTGGCTGTGCAGAGCCGTGTCGTCTAAAACTTGTACAAAACTAGGCCTTGTTCAGTGGAAACAATAAACGGCTCAATTAACACAAAAGCGAGCGTTTCTCTCATTCATTTAAGTCTGCTTAGCGAAATTGTAAAAGAAGTGATTAAGCAGATTGTTGAAACGTAAAGCAGCTTTTTAAAAACAATTCTATGAAAAATGCAATTTTTCTTTCCGCTTCTATGAGTGGTAGTTATGAATACTGCATGTTGTTTTCAAAAAAGCCAAATAAACGGGATAACAAATAGTTTTATTTCAGAGTAAAGTCACGTAGCGCATTCTTTCACAAAAAACTTTGTTCCTCACAACCTGTGCAGCATAAATCTGAGAATAAAAATACGAAAGCAGATTTCTATTCTCACATGAACGTCCTCAGGTGGCTTTGCTGTCCTGCACACCGACAGATTTACTGTTGGACTCTAACAAAGTTGAATTCCATTTAAGGAACAACTGCAGTTACAGGAACAAAAGGAGGCGTCTCAAACATCCGTCCAGGTTTAAAGACCGTCAGTCATAGTGACGTTAGCTCAAGCTGAACCCTCGAGCAAGAAGACCTGAAGGAACGTGGATTCTGAACTAGAACCGAGCTTCAGAATCCACATCAAATTCTCCTCTGTTTACATCTCTGATCCTGAAAGGGACAAAAAGTCTAAAGTTAATTTAGTCGTCATCGTTCAGACAAGATATGATGGCACCTGTTGCAGGGCCTGCAGGTCCTCCAGGGTCTGCTGCGCGGCCAGCCGCAGGTTAGCGTTAGCGGCAGAGGTGAGCCGCCCCACGCGCGTCTGTAGCTCTGGGTCCAGCAGAGAGGAGCCCAACAGGAACAACACCTCCTCCTCCACCAGCAGAGACTGCAGGAGACGTAGAGCGTGGAGGCACACCTCCCAGTCTCCATCTGTCGAGGTCACAAACTCACTGATTTTGGCGGTTTTAAGTGGACCTAATGAACTCAAAGTCAGGTTGTTTTCTTTAAGTCTTAACAAACCCACTGTGGCAGCGGAGCCCAATCAAAATCTGTCCTTTTCCATCTTTTTCTTCTGCTGCTATAGATTTTGCTTCAGGAGACGCCCACGTAAAATATGTTTACCATTTAAAAAAAACCAAAGGAAACACATAATCCCTACATCGTGATCTCATTTTTCTACTTTGAGTATAGTATTTTTTTTCTATTCCTCGATGTTGTCAACAAATTACACGGAAGGATTTTGAAGGAATGTCTCATTTGTCCAGATCTGGACAAATTGGATTCGTATTTTATCTGGATTGCACCGTTTCCCGAAAGCGTCCTTACCATCCAGCAGTGTCCAGATGACAGGAATGATCTCGGGACTCTCGCTAATGTGCTTCAGTCCTTTAACACTTATACTGACGTTGTACAAAGCCATCAGCATCAACCTGCCAAACACAAGCGCCTTCTTTTAAAACGAATTACGCGAAGACGTCGAAACTAGATTGCAAATCTGCTTTTTAGAACAACAGTCTGGTTTTTTGTTTTTTTTTGCATCGTGGTACCTGCAGGTGTTCGTACTTACACTTTGAGCCTGGGGAAGATGCCTGGTTTCATCACCTGGAGGAGCTTCATCAGAGTCTTCAGCAGCGCGTGAGCTGAGCTGGACAAGAAGTCTCTTCCGCATGTTACTGCTGCTATGTCTGCACGAAGAACAGAAAAGAAAGAAAGAAATAACGGGTTCCTTTCACTTGTGCGCCCCAGGAGTAAGAAATCGGGGTGACGATTTCTGTCTGTTTAAAAGAAGAGTAGGAACCGTCAGAACGAACAGCTGTGATGGTGCCAGGGACGCCTTTCTTGAAATCCCTGTAAAGGCTTGATTAAAAAGTGCAAAAGCAGTTATAGTATCGAACTATAAACGAAATCACTTGTAAAACATAAAAAAACAAACAAACAACCCTCCCCCCGCCCCCAAATTAATAATACATTTGTCCTACACTACAGCACTGAACTGGACAGTTTAATATAACAGTGTTTTGCATATCTTACTTTAAAAAAAAAATGTAAATAGGCTCCGATACGTAAATCACATGTGTGTGTCCACAAAAGCATTGAACTCACTGGTTATGGTTCCAGCAAGACCAAGCACAAACTGGTGCTCCTGGGAGTTGTGGTCCTCGGTCTGAGTTTTGACTTCATCGTCTAGAGATGTGACGAAGCTCTCCAGAGTTTGGGTTGCTACTGCCAAAAACGGCTGGAGCTTCCCCTGCATCGCCACACGCGCGGAAAAACACAGAGCCACAGCCAATATATGATACACCCTGGTAGGAAAACGGGCCCTGTGGAAACACTGGGTCATCTAGAAACTCTAGAAATGCAGGCGGTGCAGTCGCGACTCACATCAGCCAACCAGTGTGTGACTGTGTTCTCCCTGGCAGAGCTGCTCCACAGAAGACAGCAGGTCGCGGATCCCAAACGGGAGCAGAAGTCCGCCTGCTGCTGCGCAGCTTGCTCCGCTCTGCCAACAGCGCTCCCGCAGCAGCAGCTTCTCCTCCCTTTCTTTCTGACATTCGGTCTGGGCTGCGAGCAGTCGGGCCCGGAGATGGAGACATTCTTGGCGCAAACGCTCTTGTTCTTGAAGACAGTGTTCCTTCACTAGAACACCAGAAACAACAAACACACCGCTGTTTCACTGCGCATTTAATAAAACGTGTTGTTTATGTTAAAGAGACGATAGCTCTAGTTTAAAAGATCTATTAAAACACCCAGTTACGCCTGTAAATATGTCTGCAATCAATAATAATAATTAGAAAATCCCTCGAGCGAAGAGAGCTCTGCCAAACAGCTCATTTCCCCACATATTATCACTCACTTCTGTAGATAGTATATTTATAGGCAGTAGGTTACATAGGTACCAAGGTAACAACATAAATAAAAACAATAATGTAATAATGGAAATACTTGTCTGGGCAGCTCGGACTTTGCGCAGTGCTTCCATGAGGTCCCTGTTCAAAACTCTGGGCAGAAACTCCCTCAGCTGCATGACTTCTGTGGTCAGCTTGTCCAAATCTTGTTTTCTCACTCGGACATAATCATCCTGCAACATAAATAATATACATACATACCTGTATGTATATACCATAAATAATATACATAAATATATATATATATATGTATACCTGTTTACCTGTTTGACTGGTTTCATCTTCCCTCCATGATTCAGAAGCAATGATTTTCCGTCGTGGGAGGTCGCCATCTTGTGGTGGTCGGACGTCCTCGTCGAGGTAAAGTCCGAACCAGCAGGACCAGAAGCTTTTCCGGCGCCGGGTTTGTCAGGTGCGCGGGCTGAACCTGTAACATTTGCCAACATTAAAAACTAAATATACAAAATGATGACGTTAAAACCACGACATGTAGCATACATCGTTACAAATACAAAGATAAATAAATGTCCGCGTTTACGCTGAATTACTTAACGCAACTTGTAGACAGGAAGATGTTCAGCGTAAAGGAGAATTTTCAAATTACAGCATTTTACGTCCACTGTAAACAAAAAGAGTTAGGAAAACGTTGGGATACCAACCTGATGAAGTTAGACGAACCAGCAGCTTGAAAGGAAAGTACAAAAATTAAAGAAAACTACGTAAAAGATCTCTGCAAAATATCCCGGTAGAGGAGTACTGGGCGGGCAACGATGGCACGCGCGCATAGTTGTCTTCTGTCATCCACGCAATCCGGTCCGGGTTTTGTGGCTCCCCCAGCTCCACTTCCTTTTATTTGAAACGTTCGGTTTGCTCAGAGTGACCGGGAACACCGGACAGATATGCACTAGTACCTCACCGACAGTTTACGTATGTCCGGAGGACTGAAACGAGACTTGTCCAGCGATGAAGTGTTTATCAACCGGTTTCCCATCCACCGCGCCTGTCGGGACGGAGATGTCGGAGCTCTGGTGTCGATGTTGGGGAGTCTATCAAACCGGACTCATCTGACGGTGGAAGATGCCTTCTTTGGCTGGACGCCGTTACACTGGGCTGCTCACAACGGCCAGGTACCCCTGCTTATCTTTTCTCATTGTAGCAAAAACTACACGATAATAGTCTTTAAAATAGGAGGGTTGGTAATCGCTGAACAAATAGCAGAAGTTGATACTTGGTGTGTGATTCTCGCGCAGAAGCAAGCAAATGCGCGTGTTTTACCCTATTAAGAATACGGTCTAATCCGAGGAGCCGTTTTCATTGGCTGATTCAGTATTGGGCGTTCTGATTGGTTCTGGAGGAGCCAATGGCTCTTCAGGCGCCATTATACAATTACTGCTGAATTAAAAAACACAATAAATAATTAAAATAAGACAAGACACATTACAAAGATATCAAAACACATCAAACAGACTATACTGTAATTTTTATTTGTTTTTACCATTAAATGTGCCAATTATTGTTGTCATGTGGTACACCTTCTTCTGTGTTTTCATGGATGCAGCTGGAGTGCCTTATGCGTTTGGTGCAGATGGGGTGTGAGGTGAACACCGCAACCAGTCACTTCAAGCACACCCCGACACACAGCGCAGCGATGGGAGGACACGCTGACTGCCTGGTGTGGCTGACTCAGGCTGGAGCTGACATCAACAGACAGGTCTGTTACCGTCAGCTGCTCGTGATGTTGTGCAAACAGTTTGAAAAATATCTTCATTTTATTTGGGATCGTTATGGAGATCTAGCAAACAAGACTGAAAAAAGACAACCGTTTAGTCAAATAAAGGATACATGAATCTTGTAAGTCCACATTTTTGTGCAAAAGATTATATGTCGCTCGTTAAAGCCAAATTATTTTTTTATAATCTCTATGTCAGTGTTGCCTTAAATTGATTTTCTTTGCTGTTGCTGCTGTTAGATTGAGAAAATTATTTTAATTGAAGCCTCCTTTAGCTCCTGTGTTTTTAAAATGACTAAAACTTTAAGTTCAAATGTAGCGGAGTGAAATGAATATATTCCTGGTCATCGTCTGGTTGTAGAGTGGAGTTTTTAGGTCGCAAAAAAGACTCGAAAAAACATTGATTGCAAACCAATATCAAACATTAACAAATAATACATATATTCGAGTACAAGTACCTACTGCGGATCAATTCACTGGTTTACATCGGTGCGTAAAACGTAACATCACAAATCATGCTTAGACACTGTTCTGTGTGCAGGACTTTCTAGGCGAGGCCCCCATCCACAAGGCGGCCCGCTCAGGCAGCCTGGAATGTACCCAGGTTCTCCTGATAGGAGGTGCTAAACCAAGGTAGCTGCTCGGAAAGATGGAGTAACAGCAGCACGACTGTTTGGCGTGTTCCTCTGTATTTTTGCTGCATATGTGTTTATTTTTTTTTTCCCTCCACTAGTTTACAGAACACCAGTGGACAGACGGCAGCAGACCTGGCTTATGCTCATGGTTTCCACCACTGTTTCCATCTTATCTCCAAAAGCCAGCTCAGGGCACCTTCTATGAATGAAGGGCAGAATGGAAATGGCGCCCCCTGTGGCCTGGATCTGCGCAGCAGGAAAGAGGCTGCTGAGCTCTGTGGACAGTGAAAACAGTAAAAGAGTCAGGAGGGCTGGAGGTATGTGCCTCGTAGAAAATACTACATCAGGTTCGAACCTGTTGATTGTGTGTTTTATGTGTTGTCGCTGTGCTGTAGACGTGTTGGCCCAGATGGAGAGCGGCGGAAGTGAGGAACCAGAGAAAATGAGCACAGATACGGGACTCGAGCTTCATCCAGGTGGGACCGAAACCCGAGCATGTTGTACGTCGAGGTACGAATGTTCAACTGTCTGGTTTGTTTTTATCAGGCGAGACCAAAGCCGCCACAAACGGCCATCACCCCTCGATGCCTTGCCCTGAGCCACCCGCCCCTGCGGAGCACTCACCCACCAACATGTGCGGTTCCCTCCATTTAGCCGAGAGTCCCAGCAGGGGTGCGCCCCACCGGCCGGTGTGGTGGGGGCTAACGGGAGCAGACTGCGAGGCATTCCTCCATTATGGACACTACCACGGATTTGGCGATACAGCGGAGGACCTGGGCGACTGCTGCCAGCTGGACATCCTGCACAGATACGAGCAGGCCGTCCACCTCTAGGCTGATGTTTTCACATAAAACCTCTTTAAAAATCATCGACGCATACCTTTTTGCCACTCGGTGCTGGTTCAGGGTTATAGTGACAGTTTTTTTGAAGTCTGAACTTGGTAAATATTCAAAACTCTCAAGTCAAAGCCAGAAATTTTCAAATTAAAATGTCTTGTTAGGTAGCAGCCGAGATTGCCTGCCAAAAACTGATTTTAAAATGATGATATTTTATTGTTTCTCTTTATAGGTACAACAGAAGTCCCCAAAACACTTGAATTCATTTGACTAATATTACAAATGTAATTTTATGACTAATATTTCTTGACAAAGACCAATCACTTATATATTTAAGAATTAAGAGAGACTGATCTAGCACCAGTGGAAAAGATGTAAGTGACCACAATTAAACATCAGAAATTTTTTAACTGACAATATTTTTCCAGTAGATGTTAAATTGTATCTTGGAGGCATTTGGATTTGACAGGGAAAATGGAGTTAATGGCTCATTTGTCTGGAATTGAGTCAGGTTGGGACCAGACTTGAGTAGAATCCTTCACTGGCTGCCTTCAACCGTGTCTCCCATGTGTGGATATTCACTGCCGCTGCAGCAAAAAAGGGCAAACAATTACAAAAAAAAAAACCCTTTTCTAATGTTTAGTTATTCAGAATAAATGTCAGGTCTGAGATTTGCGATCTGATTTTCACGTGCCATCAGCCTGAATGATTTTCTATTCGTCTACTGGCGCTCTTTTGCACTATTAATGGCTGTTCAGATGCATTTTTTTAAGGATTTCATGTATATGTGTCTGAATTAAGACTGACATCCGGGAAACAGTTGCACTGACACACAAAACTTCAAGGTAGCATTTATCTGTTAAGGTGAATACAGGATTTGTGGCTGGGGATTTCAATTTATTTATTTATTTTTTGGATACAATTACTTTTTTGGAAATCTGAACTGTAATTTTTTTTACCGTATTTTCTGAGGTATTTTAATAATTCTAAATGTACAAGAACATTCTGTAAACATTGCCGGGTGTGTGGAAATGAGTGATAAATTGAATTGTACCAAGTAGTTGATATTGTTCCAATTGACTTTTCATGGTTTTGTCTTTTTTAATAAAGCCCCTTTTTTTCAAATATTGTAAAAAGCATTTTTTTCTTCATGGTTTTGTTAATTTCATAAACTTGTTACTCTCCTGTACGTTGATGCACTTTTGGCAGTTACAGCCTTGACTCTTTTTGAAGCTTGGCTTATGGCTTTATATATAGACCATTATAGCACTTAAAGGTAACATCTTTTATTGTTCATTTGGCAATAATATGTGTTAAAACAGCTATAAGTATCAGATAAAGTGCACAGAAGCAGTAGTGAGCATTCATGTAGATAGCTGTGGTAGGTTTCTTGTGAAAAAAGCAACAGAAGCCTGAAGGTTTAGCTGCACTTCCTCTCGTGATGCAGCTGAAAGGACTTCAGCAGGTTGGCGATGGAAGTGTCCAGCGCCGACAGCCCGTCCCTGAACGCAGCTTCGTCTCTGGTGTTGAACGTCGAGCCGGACTTCAAGCTCCAATCGGAACACAAGGAATCCGCGTCGCACTGGGACATGGTGCAGGATGACATCCGCTCATGCGGCAGATCTTTGCGCAAACCCGGTTCCAGGTCCTGACGAGGGCCTCCGCGGGCAGCATTTTCTGCAGGTGGCCCGCCTTGCTGAACGGCGGTCTGGCCGTTTTCTGGGGCTCTGTCTCCTGCTGTGGTTTCTGGCCACATGGACATCAGATAGTGGTTGACGTGTTCAGTGACTTCTTCATCTCGGGGTTGTTGTGACACAGAGCTGCCAACAAAGGTGCAATCTGATGATGAAAAACGGCTCTGAAGATCCCTGAGGAGGGGACAGGACATGCAATAACACATGTTGCAGTCATATCCTAAAGGACATACCTTGCTTTGCTTTGTTTTGTTTAAGATGTGGGATATTTTTTAGGATAGACCAAATCAGCAAAACCAGCGATAGGCTAGTTTTGGTTTTGTTTTGCTTGTTTTAGCTCATCGCATCTTCATTTTTTTAAAAAAAGGCATCACATGGTATGTTCATTACATCACATGGTATGTTCATTCCGGAGTGTTTCTCTGTGGCTGTGGCAGGAACAGTTGGAAAAATCTTTCCAATGAAACAGATGGACACAAAATGTCCACAAGCCCACCTCTTCAGGTGCTCCACCTCTTTGAGTCGTTGCTGGTACTGCGTGGTCAACTCGTCCTTCTCTCTTTCGCTGTCCAACAAGCGGTTTCTAGTGGCCTCCAGGTCTGGAACCGCACATAAGGATCCAGCCACATGAATTTAATGGGTTGCTTTAATTTATTCAATCACAGTTTCATTCAAAATACTAACGGGAACAAGCATCCACAGGAGTGATCTTTTTTTTAATAGTTACTATCAAAAATGTTTAAATGTAGACGTAACTGTCCGAACCTGACACGATGAGCGTGTTGATCATCTCTTTCTCCTTCAGCTGGTTTTGTGTGTCTTGGTGGGCCTTTTGCAGTTCCCTCAGGTTGTCCTGGAGTTCATGCAGTTGCGACAGCGCTGCGGTCAGGTCCTTTTCCATCACAGACACTGCGCAGAGATTTAAAGGATTTAAAATGCCGTTTAAAGCAGAGCGAGAACGCCGCGGGCCCTGGCGCTACACACAACATACCTTGAGAGCTGCAGAGGTCGTTTCCTTTCTCGATCTCTGCCTGCTCCCTAAGCTTCAACTGCTGCTGCAGCTCTTCCACATCTCTGGGAACATACACGTAAGCGCGAGAATAAGCACGAGGAGATTAAGAGGCGTGATGTCGCCAAGGGGACTAAATGCTAATGAGGTACGTTTGCGGTACCTGCGGAGCTGAATGTTCTGGCTCTGCAGCAATAACACGTCTGCGTCACTCTGGATGCTTGCGTTTACCAAAGGTGAGGTCATAGCTTGCTCCAGCCGACGGAGCAGCATCTCCGCAAGGCTTCCTACACAGTGAAGGTTGCAGCAAAAACGCGATTTTACCGGGACACACAAAAAAAAGTCAGTTTAACGGAAAAGGAACAGATCGCTGGTGGTACCTTCTCCGATGATCAGGGCCTTGAGTTCTCTCAGCAGGTACTGAACGGTCTGCATTTTCACTTCTCCCTCATCATCAGCGCTGCAAGGATCTTTCACTTCTTCAGCCTGGTTTTTTTCTGGCGTCTTCAAGTTGCCGATTTGGGGACTGATGTCTCTCACAGGAATAAAGTCCTCTTCTCCACTTTCGTGCCGGGGTTTGGACCCCGGCGCGCTTACCGGGTCGGCGTGCCGAAGCGCCGAGGGTGTGTGATGTTGTGTTTGAAGCCGGGAAAGCGCGTTTTGGTATTTTTTTCGAGTCGGAAAGAGCATCACCCCCGAATGGGCGACTGGAACCATGGGATGACGAGTTGTTCTCGGAGTTGTGATGCCAGCTCCTTGAGGGGTTGCGTGACTCTTCCGATCTGCGACTGGAAACAAAACGTTCAGAAAAGATCCTGATGCGTTTTTGTCTGCTTAACCAATCAAACTTTACCCAAGTCATTGTCAGCAGCTGAAATGAAACAACATCTGTGTCCGCTCTACCTGCAGAATGGACAGAATTACACACAGACACACCTACCTGCCTTTGCTGGCGTTTTCTTGACGATCTTCCTCCCCGACGAGGAAGGCAGCTTTGATCTGACCGCTGCATCCTTTGGTCCTCCCAGATCTACATGCCAAAGGAAAAAGAAATGCCTCCAGTTGGACGGGTCGGCTGTTTCTGTTAGAACGAGCTTTCGAAGTCACCGTTAACTTGGGACATTCGTGTTCTGCTTTTACACTAAGACACCTTTAGCTGTATTGCAAAAACAAAACCGACTATTTTGTATGAGAGCCATTTAAGAAAAGTTGTTAAAAACCGCATAAAGTAGATTTGAAAACAGAAAAGTACTTGTTTATTAGTCTTATTAGTCTCGTATAGTGTGAATATCTTTTTTGTTTGTTTGTTATTCTATAGTACCATTTTTACAATCACTTATCAAAATGGCTCAGGTTTATTGTCCATAACCAACGGCTGCAGTGTTTAGAGCCTCTTTTTTTTTTTTTAAATAGAAATTAATCTGACCTGATTCGTCTGCTTGAAGGATGCCACTGAGGAAGGCATCATACCGGTCTAGACTGTTATGGAGGGAAGCGACCTGAAAAATACCAATGTTATGGAATCAGAAACATCCTCTGTTAATAAAATTTTATTCAATGCTCTGACAAAGCTAAGCTCTTTAGGGCAGATGTTTAACATGGATTTTTGTTACCACTGATATCAGAATATTTCACAAATACGCTTTACCTGCTCCTGAGAGTCTGAGGAGTACAGCGCGTAGGCTGGCTCAGGAAAGACGGCCATCTTGGGATTTGGAATCAGGCTGTGGACAAGCACAGGGTGGTTTTAGTGACACAAGCTGACGTTGCCGGAGGGAAGAAGATAAATCTCAGCGCACTCACCGTCTTTGGGATTGAGGTTTGACCTTTCCTGTCAGCCTCCCCGACGTCACCACCTGCAACAGTCAACAGTTCTAAAGGAACTATGGTCCTACAGTTCTAAAGGAACTATGGTCCTACAGTTCTAAAGGAACTATGGTCCTACAGTTGTAAAGGAACTATGGTCCTACAGTTCTAAAGGAACCATGGTCCTACAGTTCTAAAGGAACCATGGTCCTACAGTTCTAAAGGAACTATGGTTCTACAGTTCTAAATGAACTATGGTTCTACAGTTGTAAAGGAACTATGGTCCTACAGTTGTAAAGGAACTATGGTTCTACAGTTGTAAAGGAACTATGGTCCTACAGTTGTAAAGGAACTATGGTCCTACAGTTCTAAAGGAACTATGGTCCTACAGTTCTAAAGGAACTATGGTTCTACAGTTGTAAAGGAACTATGGTCCTACAGTTGTAAAGGAACTATGGTCCTACAGTTCTAAAGGAACTATGGTCCTACAGTTCTAAAGGAACTATGGTTCTACAGTTCTAAAGGAACTATGGTCCTACAGTTGTAAAGGAACTATGGTCCTACAGTTGTAAAGGAACTATGGTCCTACAGTTGTAAAGGAACTATGGTCCTACAGTTCTAAAGGAACTATGGTCCTACAGTTGTAAAGGAACTATGGTCCTACAGTTCTAAAGGAACCATGGTCCTACAGTTCTAAAGGAACTATGGTTCTACAGTTCTAAAGGAACTATGGTCCTACAGTTCTAAAGGAACTATGGTCCTACAGTTCTAAAGGAACTATGGTCCTACAGTTGTAAAGGAACCATGGTTCTACAGTTCTGGCTACACTAGTGTACCTGCACAGGTACACTAGTGTAGCCAGGGCAGAATGCATTACTATGTGTAAAAGGGTACTAACAATTTTTGCTTACACGAGGCCATATTTCTTCACACATTGTGTAAATTGTGACGCACTGTCTAAAGCGCCTTCGTAATGGGTACAAAATTAAATTAAATAATTGTTATAGCAAATGTAAAGCATAATATTTGAGGAGTATAAATTTGTCAATATATCCACGGAACGGCACACAGTCGCATATAATTTAATTATAACTAGTTTGTAGTTTTTGATTGAACCGTGTTTAAAGTTTTGCCGTTATATTTACCTTCTCTTTGGCTACTCCTTTCATGGTGGCTTTAAAGTCAACGAAGTCTCGATTATTTGGACTATAACTTATCAGTTTTAGAAATGCTCTTAGTCAGAGCCTCGCACAGTACATTAGTTGAAGTTATAAACTATGTTTTATTGCAATTTTGCAGCTTAATCTCGACAATGACAGGTTTTGTAGTACCGTCTGCGAAAACACACGTTTGAAAGGCGGAAGTAGACGCGGACCAATCAAAATATCGTTTCTGGTTTGTTGGGGGCGTGGCCAAGAGTCAATAATAATGTCTGCCGTTACAGGACAAAATAGTTTATAAAATTACTACCATCCAACCGACCAAGTCTAATTCATTGTAAAGTGAAATAAAGTTCATTTAAAAAGTTTACCTTGATATATCAAACATTTTAAATGAATAACCTTAAGTAATTTCGATATATCAATCTATACATGCAGATGAGACTAAGGTTAGGTTTTTAACACATTAGTCACAAAACACTACGTGCAATATTTAATTTAATTATTATTTTTTTGTTTAAAACCAGTCAGCTTGTGGAGCTAAGTCAACATATTTGTTGCTTAGAATGCAAAAGCTATTTTTTAAAGTTATGCTTTTAGTACTTTTGGCAGTCAGAATTTTGACAAAATGTCATAATTTGACATATAACTGAAAATATTTTTTAAAAAGCTGGGTACACAGGTATCCAATATCTTCATTTTTCATTAAAAAAAATTAACAGCATTTTTTGCTTTGAACAGATTTTATTTTCTCAAGATGCTTCATTACAGAGGGACTTAAATCTAACATTCTGATGAATGTCCAACTTACTGGACTCACAGTCGCAGAAATCCCATATAAAACGCAAATAAAGTGAGCACAACAGTTTCAAATCTGGTGTTTTTTCAAACATCTTAACATTTTATTTAACAGAAGACAACGTAAAACAACAAAAGTACCCCGATAAAACTACAAAATGAACAGGGGAAAAAAAAATTGGGGGCAGGAGTTCGGCTGGTTGTTTCCCCTTATTCCCCTCATCATTCCCATTCCTCTTCATCAGTTGCAGCCTGGACAACTGACTGACTGTTACTGGTGATGTTGGCATGAACAGGTTCTCTCTGTGGACACAGATAATGGAGGACAAAGACCTAAGTACATGTGCTAATCATGTAAGAAGCCCATATTCAAATGTCAGCCTTGCCATGAAAACTGTTCCATGGTAACTACAACATTAACAGGGGTTTATTTTACCTTCCTTGAGTCTGAGGTAATAAACTCCTTTTGATGAGAATCTAATTTTGAACCACTGAAGGCATATTCCTCCAGCCACGAGGGCACTTCCTGTTGTGCCTGCCAAATTCAAGCGGCAATCACAGGGATGGTCAACAGTCAGTATTTTATGTTCTGCACTTATAACATTTCTCTTGTGTAAAACAAAGCTAAAGGAGTAAAAAAAGTTATGAAAGAATCCATCTAGTTATCTGGAGGTCTTACCTTGGCTAGTATTGCAACTAGGGAGGAAGCCAGGGCGCCGTCGGTGCCTGGGTCGTAAAAAGACACGGCCCTCCCAACATTACCACAACGACCAGTTCTGCCAATACGATGAACATATTCATCAATGTTGTTTGGGAGGTCAAAGTTGATCACATGCTGTACATCTGGAATGTCCAGACCACGAGCCGCTACGGAAGTTGCCACAAGAACAGGGCACTTGCCAGAGCGAAAGTTGGCAAGGGCCATCTCTCGCTCCCTTTGCTCACGGTCCCTGCGGAACAAACAGAACCGTTTAAATACAAGATGGATTTTAAATGTGCACTTCAAAGGAAATACATTGGAGTATTTAACCTATTTATGGCCCTAGCTATTCAGAGCATTTTACGGTCTTGCACTTAGTCTTTAGATGTGAAAGTAGTGTAGAATTTTACCGCACTCATTGAGCATGAGCAGTACAGAAAATATCCTCTAGCGTGCCAGAAAAAAAACTCCCAAAAAATCCCCCTGAAAATTAGGCATCATAAACTGAGATGAAGAGGTTTAAGATTTATTTCTAGTCTGGAGAATCTGAAGGTGACAACAGTAATGACAACTGCTGCATAGAAAACAGCCAATTAACAGCTACTGACTTTTGTAAACTGTATTCAAAAGTAAAAGTAAAAAAATGAGTAAAGCTCCACTGTCAATACTTCAGGATTTTACTGTAGATCTCTAAAAGTTGCTAGGCTCACACAAGTGGGTATTTCCACCAATTCACTTGTTTTGTAAAGTAGAATACTATTCACAGCTGTGTGACTCATTGTGGGTTTGCTGCATTAGCTATGTGTGTGTGTGTGTGTCTATATGTACAGTACATATACAGACACGTTAATATTTACGAGAGAGAGAGAACCTAGTAGAACTGGACATCGCTTACCCATGAATGCTGGTAGTTGGAACATTTTCCTGGCACAAATGAGCAGCAATAAAATCAGCTTGTCTCTTTGTCTCCACAAACACCATGGTTCGCTCCATCCCTGCGCACAAAAAAACAAACAAACCTGAAAATCAATCGTCCTTGTTTATGACAAACATATTCTAAGAAAAGATTTTAATTTCAGTGCACATGGACAGACCAAACCAATAAATATGCTCCATCCTTTATATTAATATCTAAATGTCTTTTTGAGGTGTATTTTTATGACATTTAACACACTCTTTATCTTTGCATGACTCAGTAGCTGAAGGCTTTACTGTGTATAATTCATTGTAGCACTGAAGTATGGAATTTTTTAAAGTGTTATTTCTTGATATCCATCAGTTTTAATGTGGGACACAATTCAAGTCATGTCTGAATCAAAGAGTTTAAACAGTACTAAAGTGGTTTTAAGAAAAGGCTACCAGTTGCCCTGACGATGTCAAGGAGTTGCTCTCTCTTAGAGAACTTTGACATTTCAATGAACGACTGCTCAACGTCGGTGCAGGCTCCACCCACTATACCAACAGTCAGGAATATGTAATCCACTCTGAGGAAGTCTCTCGCCAATCTGTAAAAAAAAAAGATAAATAATTGACACGCATATATACAATTCCATCGTTTTTGTTTTTAAAGAAATGACCCCTAAACCTCTGAATGTCCTCAGGGAAGGTGGCGCTGAACATCAATGTCTGGCGATTCTCTTTGGATGGCATTCCAGGTGAACCCACCAGTCGGCGCATGTCGGGCTCGAAACCCA
>CAAE01014978.1:209970-227483 GCA_000180735.1 Tetraodon nigroviridis
ACCAGAGAGGTTCTCGCACCCCTTCATTCACTGTCCTCCCTGCAGCCTATATCTTTACAGGGTGTTAAACTCTCAAAAATGGTCTGATCTGCTCTTCTGTAGCAGGTAGTTTGCTCACTGAACAACCACAGTCATACGTGACAAAGGTGGAAGACTGTCCACTGTTGCAGCACATCTGTGACCACCTTCAACGGTGCTGGCTAAAAGCCTGATGGAAGCCTGGTTTTGCTCCCGTTTTTATCAAAGGGGTCACGTTGCTTTTAAAAAATGCTGGTAGACTGAACGAGCTGGTTCAGAGAGCTGCCTCTTTCCTGGGCTGCAGCCTGGACTCCACTGAGGAGGTGGTGGACAGGAGGATGTTGGCCAGGCTGGCATCCATTGGGAGCAATCCCCCCCCACCCTCTGCACCACACTGTGGAGGGCTAGCTCTTGAGCACGGCACTGAGGCATCCTTAGTGCAGGACGGAGCCTTGCCGCAGGTCATTTCTCCCCACAGCTCTCAGACTATTTAATGCTGCATTCAGTGTACCACACCAGGACTCAACAACTCATGAACAGTACCTGTAGACATGTTATTTCTTATTTTATTTTATTATGTGTATAGAGTCTGTCATATTTTACTTTCTTATTCCTCCATTTCTACTTTATTTCTATTGTTATTATTCCTGTAAATATTTTTCTAATATTATTGTATTACTGCTGCTGGAACTGTGCAATCTCTCCATTGTGGGATAAATAAACATATATTCTATTCTATTCTAAACACATCTTCACGAGTCAGGATTTTTTCTGTGTGTGGGATTTTAGACAAGTTAAAAATGATACCACACTGTGTGATTACACTTAAAACAACAAGTGAAGTTTATTTTTCTGTTTTTACTTGTACCTTTACATTTAGGTTACTAGCACGTGTCCCTAAATATTGGAGTGAATATAAGAATAAAATAAAAGTACACAAAAATCTCTAATTTGTTTGCACATTTGGTGTTAGAATGGAGTAATTCCTCAAATCCGTTCTGCTACTGTACCTCCATCCCTGTTGTTACTGCGACACCATCGGTGAGAGTCCGGTCCCGTTCAGCTGTGTAGTCCACTCCGGTAGTTATTGAAAGTAAAACGCAATGCATTGTGGGATGCGGGCCGAAGTTGAAGTAGATTCAAGATGGCGGTGAGCGTCAGGCGGAGGATCGAGCTTGCGGTAGGAAGGCCCTGAATGAAGTTTTCAATAGAAAATTCTTCGTCTCTGTTTTTTTTTACACCGAAACCAATGTGGTGCTGAAGTTGTCCGTGTACTCGGTGCATTTATTAAAAGTAGCAGAATTACAAACAGCCGTGGATAAAGTCTCGTATGAATTCCGACAAGGAGGAGGACTGTGAGTGTGCGCCAGCACAGGCCGAGACCAGCCCTGAAGGAATACCTTATAGGTAGGCACGCGAACAGGACTAAGCCGGGGATGCTAGTGGAAACGCTGGGCAACCTGATTGCTAGCTAGCTGTTGCTACTAGTTGTGTGGATGTTCTACTGGTTTGAAGGCATTTACTTTGTCTAAATGGATCTCAAGAAATATTTGATGAATCAACATCTTTTTTATTTTCTTTAATCGGATACGTAAGACTTTACGACTGGTAACTTTAGCTGAGAGGAGAAAACTAGTCAACTGCTCCATATTAGCTTTGCTAAACCAGCGGTAGTTTAGGTTGGGATGTCAAGGTCCCTGTCATTTCTGCGCTTTCATTAGACCAATTGCACTTTGTAGATTGGGCTTAGAATATTGTTAAACGGGAATTTATAAGCAGCAACCACTCGTGTCTATTTACTGCCTTTGCTGATTGTGATTCTTGATCACTGTTTTAGGCTAACTTTGTTTTCCGAGTGAAAGACACCAGCTCCAAGGCTGCATTTTCTGCTATGATTGTTATGGTTTTCATGCAAAAACGTCCTAAACGCCCCCAATAGAGCCTTCAGTCTTTGTTGTACTGATCATTTAAATGCACCATGTTTTATTTTTATTTTTTTTAAATTAGAGAATACGAGGAGCCTGAAATAGAAAACCCAGAAGCAAGCCGAATGTAAGTAAAATCAGTTCAGCATTGGCGAGTCTAGCTCTCTTTTTGCCTCTCAGTAATTAACATCACTAGTTTATTTTTGTTGTTGTGAATGAGGCTATCGTTTGGTTTTGCGAAAATGATTTTGTGCTAATATAACAGCTTTTCAAGTACTTCCTTATTAAACAACTAAGTCATATGATTATTTCTCCTTTTAAATAGATGAGTTAACACATTTTCGACTTCAGATCAGATAACTGTATATAATACAAGCACTTTACCATAACCGTTAATGACTGTTTCTTTCTTTTTTTTTATAAATAAGTTTGAAAATGGGGTTGCAATGTTGATATAAATCATAAAGTTAGGATACGGTTGTATCTTGATTGTGAAGTGATTAAGGCATGCATCTTATCGAAATTTTTATGCTGCTATAGAAATGATGAATAATACATGCGCACACAGTAAATTATGTATATTATAATCTTTTTCTCCAAATGCAGGAAGCGTGCAGCCGCCAAACATCTAATAGAGCGTTATTACCACCAGTTAACGGAAGGCTGTGGGAATGAGTCGTGCTCCAACTCCTGGTGTGCCTCGTCGCTCGGCTTCAACCGCATGGATAACAATGCAGCGGCGGTCAAAGCCCTGGAGCTCTACAAAGTCAATGCTAAACTATGTGATCCTCATCCCTCCAAGAAAGGGACCGCCTCAGCCTACCTGGAGGGCAGCACTCACAGTAATTCTGCCTGCAGCAACAGGAAGTTGAAACAGGATTTTCACTCTGTAAGGGACAATTTTAAAGGTGAGACGTACGTATTAATCAGTAGATTAGAATGTAATCTTTCGAGCCAGGTGACGTTATCCAGCACTAAAAAAATTCTCCACAAAATGTAAAGTCTGTATTTTTGGAGAATTTCAGAGAATGTTTGAGTAACATTGTTTTTCCCTGTGTGTAGATATAAATTACTTGACAGAGGATAAAGTGTATGAGATCCTGGACATCTGTGGAGAGAAGAAAGATTACTCCCCTCTGATCAGGGTAATAGGCCGCGTGTTCTCAAGTGCTGAGGGTCTGGTGCAGAGCTTCCGGAGGTCCAAACCTCACACCAAGGAGGAGCTCAAGTCCCTCCAAGGGAAAGATGAGGATAAGGATGAGGACGAGAAGGAGGCAGCTGCAACCTCTTCTTCAGCCATGGAAGAGGATTCCCCTTCTTCATCGTCATCGCGTCTCGGGGAGGGTTCCTCGGGGGAAAACGATGTCCAAAAGCTCGCCCCCGATGAAGTCTCTGTGGACATCGAAGCTGTGCGCCGAGTCTACGACCGCCTTTTGTCCAACGAGAAAATAGAAGCCGCTGTTCTGAATGCACTGGTCTATCTCTCTCCAAATGTGGAGTGCGATCTGACGTACCACAATGTGTATTCGAGAGACCCAAACTACCTGAATCTGTTTGTTATAGTCATGGAGAACAGCAACCTCCACAGCCCGGAGTACCTGGAGATAGCCCTCCCACAGTTCTGTAAGGCCATGAGCAAACTCCCACTGGCAGCTCAGGCAAAGCTGGCGCGCTTGTGGTCACATTACAGTGCCAAACAGATTCGACGCATGGTGGAGACCTTCCAACAACTCATCACCTATAAAGTGATTAGCAACGAGTTCAACAGCCGGAACCTGGTGAACGACGACGACGCCGTGGTGGCGGCCACCAAATGCTTGAAGATCGTCTACTATGCAAATGTACTCGGAGGGGACCTCGACATGGAGCACAACGAGGAAGAGGATGACGAGCCTATCCCCGAGTCCAGCGAGCTCACCCTTCAGGAACTGCTTGGTGAGGAGCGGCGGAACAAGAAGGGTCCTCGAGTGGACCCATTGGAGACAGAATTGGGGATCAGAACCAACGATTGCCGGCGACCGCTCATTCCCTTCGAGGAGTTTGTCAACGAACCTTTGAATGAGGTTTTGGAAATGGACAAGGACTACACTTTTTTTAAAGTCGAAACTGAAAATAAGTTCTCCTTTATGACCTGCCCTTTTATCCTGAATGCTGTCACCAAGAACCTGGGCCTGTACTACGACAACCGGATTCGCATGTACAGCGAGCGGCGCATCACTGTCCTCTACAGCTTGGTGCAGGGGCAGCAACTCAACCCCTACCTGAGACTCAAAGTGCGCCGAGACCACATCATCGACGACGCTCTAGTCAGGGTAGGTGCAGCTGGGTTTGGAAAGTTTGGTTCATTTCAGCTGGAGCCAAATTACAGCTTCTGCTTTGCACCTGTAGTTGGAAATGACAGCAATGGAGAACCCTGCAGACTTGAAGAAGCAGCTGTACGTGGAGTTTGAAGGCGAGCAAGGTGTCGATGAAGGAGGGGTATCCAAGGAGTTCTTTCAGCTGGTCGTCGAGGAGATCTTCAACCCTGACATCGGTAAGACGGCAAACGATAACTTCCTGTTCTTTATTGTCACTTTTCTTGCAGAGGCATTCGTAGAAATAATGCTCAATTAACATATTTCCCGAGTTAGTTTGTCATTGTTTGTCATTATAAATGTAATTTGCCGATCATTACTTTTATGTTTGAAAATTGAGAGCAGTAGAGGTGTCCTTGAAGAGGTGATAATCTTTTTATTGTTTTCACTGTGCTCCTGTTCCAACTCTCTTCATGTCCCCTGTAAGTCTTTGCTTCCAATTTAGCAGTTTAAATGTCTATTTTCTGTTTGTTGAAACTTGGACCGTCTGTCCTACTTGGAATGAAAACATTTATAGACTAATTTTTCATCACCATGTTGCCAATTTTTTTTTTTTTAAATACTCGCAGTTGCTGGAGTGATTTTTATGACTGTTGCTATTGGACTCTTCTACTGTATTTTATTATATTATTATATTACAAATATATTTTCAGTCATCTGTATCTCTCGACACTGTGCTTTATATTTATTGGCACTGCATAATCTGTTCAATGTCAATTATTTTAACATCTATAATTATGGAATTTCCAGTTTATTATCCATTTTGTGTTTGTGACAGAAAGTGTTAACCCAGACCGGAGAGAGCGAAAGAGCTTAAAACAAGGGTTGTTAAACTGTTGCCTGTCGTTTTTCTTTTTCTTTCTTTTCTCCAGGAATGTTTACGTACGATGAGCGCACAAAGCTGTTTTGGTTCAACCCGTCGTCGTTTGAAAATGAGGGACAGTACACGCTGATCGGCATTGTTCTGGGTCTAGCCATATACAACAACTGTATTCTGGACGTTCACTTTCCCATGGTGGTGTACAGGAAGCTGATGGGCAAGAAAGGAACATTCAGGGACTTAGCTGATGCCAACCCAGTAAGAACCGGCTCAACAAATGCTCTCATTACTCTTTAAGTGTTTATGTTGTTTCACCTTTAGATAACTCACTTTTTCAACTATGACTCCTGTTTGACGTGTAATGCTACATGTGTGATGAGGATGTGCTCTGCTGTGAAGGTTTTGTACCAGAGCCTGAAGGAGCTGCTGGAGTATGAGGGCAGCGTGGAGGAGGACATGATGATCACCTTCCAGATTTCCCAGACAGATCTGTTTGGGAATCCGCTGATGTATGATTTAAGGGAAAATGGGGACAAGATTCCAGTAACAAATGAAAACAGGAAGGTAAACTGAAAATCTTCCAGATTTTTAAAAGATATTCTTCACTGCCTGATTAACGTGGGTTAAGAATGTGGCTTATAATTGGCGTGGGACAGATCTGGTATCTGTGAAGATGTTTATGAAGCAGTGAGGGAATTATCCGGGATGTGTTTTTTTTTTGCAGGAGTTTGTGTCACAGTATGCAGATTATATGCTGAACAAAAGTGTGGAGAAGCAGTTCAAAGCGTTCAGGAGGGGCTTCCACATGGTTACCAACGAGTCACCTCTCAAATACCTGTTCAGACCGGAGGAAATCGAGCTCCTCATCTGTGGAAGCAGAGTAAGATTTATTTATTTAAACACATATTTAATTGTGCTTGTATGTGTCCTAACAAAATAACTTTATCCATACAGAAATTAGATTTTCTTGCACTGGAAGAAACAACAGAGTACGATGGAGGCTACAACAGAGATTCTCGAATCATCAAGTAAGACTCTGTTTGAAATGATCTTGACTTGACTTGTCAACCAATTATAAATCAAGAATAATTATTTGGATTTTACTGAAGCTAATTAATTTTAGGACACTGTCGTTTGCTGCTCTGTCGGGTGTGGACGTCAAATTAAATGTAGTTTGGGGCACATTTTTTGTTACACTGATTGCATTTCCTTTTTATGAATATATTTAAAGCTCTCCTGGGATATATAACATTGGGAAATTGTTTTCTTTCAAGGGAGTTTTGGGAGACGTTACACTCATTTGGTGAGGAGCAGAAACGGCTATTTCTGCAGTTTACCACTGGCACTGACAGAGCACCCGTGGGTGGGCTGGGCAAGCTGAAGATGATCATCGCCAAAAACGGCCCTGACACGGACAGGTGAACACCCGCTGTACCCTACCTCAATCAGACATACCTGTACGATAACACACCATACTACTGTAGCTCTGGCCGTATGTTTGTCGTCGTCCAGCCTGCAAGGTGAACTTTAGGTCTCAGCCTCTAACAGCTTTTCTTTCTCGACGACTCAAACGCCTTCGTTTCAATGATGTCGTTGGTTTGCTAACACGCTCCAACGCACCACTAAAAGCCTCCAAGTTCGATCCAGTGAGGTCCCACATTAAAAAACAAACAAAACAAAACAGGTCAGGGCTATTTCTGAAGCAAAAGGTGGAACAATAGAAAATCTGGCTTGGGTCATAACGTTATCTTTGGCCCGTTTGTGTTATCGATCTGGACGCGAGCGAACGAGCTGCTCAAATCTCACACTGGGTCTGACTTCGCGTACGCAAGTTACAGTCGGTGCTCAGCAAAATCCTAAAAATCACAGTTACACAAACCTTTTAAGGTTTGTTTAACAATTACAGTAAAACAAACCTTAAACTAGTAATTGGTACTAGACATTGGCAGCCACATATTTCATACGGATTAAAACATAAAAGAATATCATTAAATATAAATAAATATATCTTCTTTTTTTTTTTTTTAAACAAATGTTTTGCTTCACCTGATAAAATATAACCATAAACGCGTTTGGTTTGTTTTTGAGTGTAATTTTTTTCAGTTTTTTTGGAACCTAATTTCTTTCTTTTTGTTTGTTTTCTTTTTAAGCAGTCTTATCCTTTTTTGTCAGAGTAAATGTTTTCAGTTTTTCCGTGGTCCTAATATCTAATAACCGGTGAAGCTGCCACAGAGCAGCAGTGTCGTTTTAACAGTGCGCGCACACGCGTGTGTCGGGGCAGCAACACGTCTCATCGTCCACCCCGGTGCTGCTCCCCCGCCGCTGTCGTCGTTCTACAGACGGTGTTTTTCTGGGCTTGAACACCAGTTTTCATGCTTCCACACAGCCTGGCTTGTTTAACCTCCACCTTAGAATCAACAACTTCCAGCTCCGAAAGGGTTTATCGCTTTCTCAGGTCTCTCTTCTCAACATTTCGACTTCTAAAACATGAATATTTAGGGGCGTAGCATGTTGCTGACGGTCGGTTTTAGCCGCCGCATTTATCAAGACCTGCTGGAATATAAAGAACTTTAATGAAATCAAACCTACCACGAGTCCCGCACTCAGATCTGCACACGTTCCTACGCAAGATTGATACACGAGGGCTAATAACTCCAAAAGCTGTTAAGGTATTTTTCTAAATAAATTCTGGAAATAATCAGGTATCAGCTGATAAGAGCCCCAGTGTTGCCTATTTGGCCAGTAGCTATGGAAGGGGTAAATGAAAAAAGCAATAAAAGTCAGTGTGATCAGCTGCGTGTATTGTCGTCCACGAACAGTGATGAACGCCGTTGACTTTGTCTCGGTCTCTGCAGGTTACCGACATCTCACACTTGCTTTAACGTGCTGCTGCTGCCCGAGTACAGCAGCAAGGAGAAGCTGCGAGAGAGACTGCTGAAAGCCATCACCTATGCCAAAGGTTTTGGTATGCTCTGAGCGCCGAGCTCCCAAACACCAACGGAAAACGGACTTCTTTTCAGAAAAAGCCCGCCCCGCCCCGCCCCGCCCCGCCCCCATCCCGCCCTGTTGACACACAGCGTTAAAAGGTGACAAGACAGACCAGAGTTATGTTTGCGAATCACACTCGAGCAGCCAGCGATGAAGGAACAGCCCTGGTAGAACCATCGTAGATGTTCTGCTGTGTGCCTGCACCATCCCACGTCGTTCAGTGTAAGCCGCAGCCTGAGACCATCTGATAACCCCCCCCCACACACACACACACACACCCAAAACACACACTTGTTTATTACATCATGTGAATGTACCACAGCCTTCTCGTTCTTTTTTTTTTTTCTCTTTTCAATGTACAGAGAGGTTCATTCTCTTATTATTTATTTAAAGGATTAACTCGGCTCTTTTTCACGCCTGTGTGCTGTGATAGCTACTCTACTTGGGGAAAAGAGGGTCGTTCCTTTTACTATGTACATTTAGGCAGACGCATTTACAACTCAGCAAATAATGGATTTTATGGAACAAAAAAAAAAAAAGTTATAATAGCTCTGAATGTTCCGACGCCGTCAGAAACAATTCGACCTCTTGTAGTCTTTTCCTCAATCCCCTCCACAAAATGACTTTTATGATCATCTGCAGCAATTATCATCTCCTCTTTTAATTCAGCAATACATTTGGAAATTTTCTGTCATCACACAATATGAAATAGCATTTTATCTGGTTTTTTTTTTTTCCCCCTTCTACATATTGGAAAGAAGACCAGGGGAGGGTACAGGTCGACTCAGATCTTCATCAGAGCTGTGAAAGTGCACTTAGACATTCTCCGAATGTTTGTTTTTTCCGGCCACAGGTTGCCATGATTGTTTGAAGCATTTTGTTTCCGTGTCTTCCTGTGTTGATTCTAAATAAAAACAGTATTTATATATCGGTGCAGTTGGAAGGCTACTATATTCTGCACGTTCTAGAGGACGTAGGCTCGTCACTGGTCATGGAGGTCGAGGAGACAAAGCTATCGTTGTGCCAATTCATCAGAATTTGCGTAAGAACATTTTTGCTGCGAACTTCTGGGTCGCTCTAGTTCAAACGGAGTCTCAGTAACGACGATGACATGTAGACATACCTGTAGCGTGCACTAAAAAGCAATCTTGGCTGTGGTTCTACCTGTGTCTATTTTTATCTAAAATACGTCGACGGACATCAATCAAACTGAAGATTGACGAGAGTGCCATTTAACACGCGCAGCGTTTCAGTCCGTGTCAAACGGAAAGTGGGAAAACGCGTCTGTTTGACTGAAAATTGGGTGGAAAGCGGCATTTGAGCGAACCCTCGGAATTGGAACCCGACAAAGGTCGTGCTCTCAAAATTCCATCCTTTATATGTTGTCCAGTTTCTGTAGAGTGGCTGTGTTAAAGTGGGCACAAAAGTGATTTGATGTACATTTGGAATATAAATGAGTTAAAACTCGCTAAATCCTCCCTTGGCTAGCTCAACCACTGAAACTGTTGGTGTTTAACACCGAGGTTTTAACAAAGCAACAACTGTGACGTCGTTTCCCCAGAGACCAGGCTACTCCTCTACTGCTTATTGAATTGATTTGGTTGGATTTGGAAAGAACTTCTCTTTCATTTTCAAGTTGGTTTTTTTTTTTTGTTTTTTTTACTTTTTTAACCACTTGGGTCTTGGACTTTTGCTGATTTTTGATTTTATTTTCAATCTTGCCAGCTAGACCTCTCTGCAAACCAGTCGCTGACTTGAGTACAAATTTCAATTCTTTCCATTGGCTTTCGCCTCCATTGGCTTCCAGTCATTCCAGTGTGGTACTGAAAAAAAAAACTTAAAACTTGGATAAACAAACCTGCTCTGTGTCCACATTTGACTTTTTTCAAGTCAAAATAACCCTGAACAAACTGGGGCACATTTCAGACGCCTGCTGACTGACTTTAAAGCAGGTAAATGGCAGGTGTTCTGTTAAAGGCATAAAAAAAAAAGGGTACCATTAATGAAAAACCTTCTGCATACACACTGCTTAGCAGCTTTTCTTTTACATAAAGATCTGTTCGGCTGTAAAACGGAACCGTTCGTACAGCTCGATTTGGGGCTAGTTATTCTTGCAAAATCTTGGCTTAAACCAAGATTTTAAGGTATCCTGAGACGGATTAACAAGGGCATTCAGCTCCAGCACCAGAGAAAGGCTTTGAACGCAGATAGGCTGACCTCTCTTCTCTCATTTTCAGCATCCTTTCCTCTGATTAGAAACCCAAAGATGTGACTAGTTGTTGAGTCTGAATCTGCAATTCCTTGACAGCAACATTGTAGCACAGGAGTGGTACAGCATGTAACGTCACTGTGGGACGGAAAAAAGATGATTGGATGATAACGTAATGCAACTTTATTTTTGTTCCTGCAGTCAATCAAGATTGGCAGTGAACGTCCGGATCTCGTGTTGCGATCTCATTCTCTCGTACCAACATTTTAGCCGATTCTAATCCGTCTGCCTCTTTTAATTAAATTCTCAGAAGCATCTCATTTCTCTGAAAAATGAGGTTTCTGCCTTTTCCAGAGTATTATCGACTGGATCTGTCAATCTAATTTAAATACAGTTGGCCAAAATTGGCAAAACCAATGTCACAAATTGGCTGGTAGGATAAAAAAAAAATGTCCGTTCATTTCCCATCAGCAAGGTTAATTTTTTTCCCAATGCTCTCAGTCAAACTTGGTGGTGTTGTTGGGGGGTTAGGTTAAAGAATCTGTGGTTTTTTGTTTTTTTTTTTTAAATATGGTTAATCGGAGTGGGTGGAAAGAGTGCCTAAAAATGTACGTTGCATTTTCCCACGTTGCTATACGTTACACTGCGATCCCTGTCCATCCTGTGGAGCTGTGCAGGTAAAGTCCAGGTGTGGTTCCAGCTCTCTGGAACATTACTCTGTACCTCTGTCTTGTATTGCTGAAGATGCTGCTCTCCTGGATATGTGAAAACAGTCTCAGAGCCTGTGGAAAGGAGGGGCTCGATTTCAAAAGATCTGAACTGTCGAAAGGCTGAACGTTCCCAGTGTTGTGAAAAAATGCTAAATAAAGATGACTGCTTTTTTCAACGATTATTGTCTTTGCATTCGAGTTTGTACTTCTTGGATTTTTAACTTTACCGCTTCCACATCTTCAAAAAAAGGCAACCGATGTGTGTGTAGATCAGAGACACCAATTCCATAGAAGTCCATTCAATTTTAATATTGTCAAAGACCAAAAAAATAACAACAATAAAGTCAAATATGTTCCTGAATGCTAATTAGTGTAGCTCTATTTTTGGGGGACACTAATTCTATTTGATAACAGGAAATGTTTAATACAGGGATTTAATGTTAAACTTAATATCGGATTACATTTTCAAATCAATGTATTTCTTCAAAGACCATCTTCGAATATATTACTCTTGGTAATGTTACAATTGAAATATTACATAAAATGATGTTCAGTAGTATTTTTACTGTATCTACGGAAGGGAACAGATTGTGGTATTGGTATATTTCTGAGGTCAGAGTTGACGCTTTCAATATTTAAAAAAATGTACAATTCAGATGCCTTCATGAAAAGTGCAAATACGGAACTGATCTAACATGATATCTGGTTTTTAACGCCTTTTTTCCACAAAAAATATGTTTCGCAAGTACACCGTTCTCCCTTGACTGCAGCTCAATCATCTGATCGCAGAATTTGGACCTCGTTTGCCAGGTTTGTGAGCCTTTGCTGCAGTTTGCGCTGGGACGACTCGTATTGGCTCAGCAGCTTTCGGAATTTGCTCGTCATGACCTCGAGGGTGCTTTCGACCTGGTTAACTTTAACCTCCATGTCCTTGGCGTCGGTGGCAGTCACCAGGGACTCATCTATTAGATTATCTTTCATCAGGATGGATCTTCCCTTCTCTTCCAATGCGTATTTGGCGTCCGGATACTCGATGAGGGCCTCCATTAGGTCTTCTTTGGACAGGGCAAATAGATCCGAGTACCCTACGCTCCGGATGTTGGCTGTTCTTCGGTTCCCTGCTTTGCTCCCCTTGATACCCAGGATGCTAATTTCTCCAAAGTATGCGCCGTCGCTGAGGACCACAAACTGCGTCACCCCGTCATCTGCCACTACCGCTAGTTTCCCTTCTTTGATGATGTACATTTCCTTGCCGATGTCTCCCTTTTTGCAAATGTAGTCGCCGGGGCTGAACACCTGAGGCTGGAGCTTCAGGACCAACTCGATGAGCAGTCCGGCCTCGCAGTCCTGAAAAATGCCAACCTTTCTCAAAGTTTCTAGATGCACGTTGATAGCGATCGCCGATCGTGGTAAGGGTCAGGGTGGACCAGTAGAAGGAGTAGATGTACTGTCTGGTCAGATGGGCAAACTCTGGATTCTTCTTGGACGTGGGATACACCCAGGTGTCGGAGCCGAAACCCAGCATTTTGGAAATGGCGAAATACAGGCAGCCGTTCCAGTGAATGATGATGATGATGTACAGCACCAGGTTAGCAATGCGGAAAATGTTGGGGAAATTGGTTCGGGTTTCGGTCCGGTCAAAGAACTCGAGGAGCCGGGACAGCCTAAAGAGACGGTTGAACCTCCACTCCGGGTTGTCGATTCCGATGTAGAGGAATACAATATCAGTGGGAATGATTGATAAAATGTCCAGTTTGAACTGTTGCGTCTTAATGTACTTTTCTTTCAGGACCTTCTCGTCCTTTACAAGAAGCCCTTGCTCCAGAAACCCTGTTGGACACACAAATCGAGGATTATTGCTAGGAAGTACTCGCAAGGAAAACAGTCTCTCACCTGTCCGGGCTCTCACAAAGATATCGATGTAATAGAGGAGGTCTGAGGTGTGATCTAGAGACATCCACAGTACTCTGTTTTTGGACTGCAGTTCATTGAAACAAGCCCTAAAAGAAACAAAACCAGGCAACCGTGACTTCTGGAAGAACAAGGCGAAAGTTTGGAAAGTAAAAGAATCCCGTTTCAAACCTGGCCACCAGGAAAATCAAGTTGTAGAACACCGGAACTGATACTGTGCATAGCCAGTAATAGTAAGTGTCTGTGGCGGGGTCCATGATCCACACCTCCTTTCTGGGGGACAAAACAATACAACAGGAGTCAAAACATGTTGGACGCGTGCGTAGAAATGGACGTGCCAGGAAATACTGGAAAAAGGTGGTTTAGCTAGTATTTAGCTAGCTAGTACACACATGTACATGTAGATCACACCTTACTGAATTTGAGCCCGTTTGCGTCATTTACCTGACATTTAAATTAACGCAACACTAATTTTATGACTTACGGTTCTTCTTTTTTTGCATCCTTTTTGTCGTCTTTCTTGTCATCCTTCTTGTCGTCTTTCTTGTCATCTTTCTTGTCGTCTTTCTTGTCGTCCTTGGCGTCTTTCTTGTCATCCTTCTTGTCATCTTTCTTGTCATCTTTCTTGTCGTCCTTGGCATCTTTCTTGTCGTCCTTCTTGACGTCTTTCTTGTCATCCTTCTTTTCATCTTTCTTGTCATCCTTCTTCTCCTCTTTTTTCCTGTAAAGAGCCAGGTGAATTACTGATCAAAAAGTAGTATTTTCCAGGAATACGCGTGTTAACCTTGATCAGAAAAATCAAGGGCCGAATCAAAGTCGAGGGCCCTTGCTGGAGGCTTTTCAGGTTCAAGTCAGGTTCATACGCTAACTGACCCATATTTTAATCCTAAAATGCTTAGAATATATAGAGAATTTGTCAGGAAAGCTAACGGTTCTTCTGGGTTTAAACGGCGTTCGGTGGGGCGATACCATCTTAGCTCCTTACCCGTCGTTGTTGTTGCAGCTATTTGTGTTCCGCACCGCTAACGGCCACGGACCTCTGCTGGAAAACGATAAAAGAACATCAGAAATACAAAAAAAACCCCCAAAAACGAGTTGTCATTCCTTCACAGCTGTTGGAGATCGCTCGATCGCTATGAGCTCACCTGCTGGCCGTGGTCCTTGTCGTCTGGATTCTGGACTCTGAGGGGCCGACGCTGCCCCTCCCAAAATGCACCATAGTGACCACTTGGGAACAAACGACCGGCGTAACAGGTTACAGCAGCGCTGACGTCGACTGAAGGTCCCACTGACCTTTGACCCTGACACACAGGTGAGGATAAACAGGAAGCCACTTCCTCCAAATAATCGCCTATTTGACTAATTTAATGTAATTTCCCAACACAACTGAGCGACCAGTATTCTAGAAAACACCATTAACTGATTAAAACTGCTAATAGATAAATGTTTGATGGTTTTACAAAGCTTTTTTCATGAATTATTGCCAGCCCCTCTGTAGTATCTATTCTATACCATTGTGGTGCGTTCAGGATCTTTTTAAGCTTCCAACTAAAGCTGTTGTGTCTAACAACAAAAGTGCTGAAAATATTGTCAACACACTTTAAAAAACTCACAGAATGAAGCTAAATTGTTTCTTCTTTCCAGTGATTTCTAAATGTAATACATTATTGACTTAAAATAGTCATTATTTAGTTGGATGGATGTGGAACCGTGATGATTCCACTTGAAACCCCGTTTTTTTTAATTTCGGTCCAAATCTGTAGTACAATAAAACACACTGAATATACAGACACTCACATGACTGTATACACACACACACACACACACACACACACACACACACACACACACTCTGAACTTTACAGTTAGTACAACAGTCAGGTCTGCTGTTCAGACAGGGAAACACTGTTTAGTCTCATTAGCTCAGCATGTTTCTTCTTTAGCTGTGTTAACTCAAATCCTTCTCTCCCAGATTACTTGGGCTAAATTTAGTTTTCCCCTGTGTCTTCCTGACTCGTGACTAAACACATTCTTTTGCACTTGTTGTCAATTCAAACACAACGTGAAGCTCGTCATTCTACCTGAGTGTGAGGTGTGTTGATGGGCAGCGAGGAGAGATCAACCTAAGATCAGAACAAATCCCGCAATCGTTCCTCCGGAATGTTCTCCTGACTGCATCGGAAGCACCTGGCCGGTGGAGGACGACGTCCTGTGTCCAGAAAGTCCTGACTGACCCTGATGGTTCACGCCGTCCATCAGGACACGTTACGGGCGCTAACGATGCCGGCGATTGCGCGGTGAGGATACTCAGGTAACCTGCTTTGGAGCAACATCTCCACACTGTTTATCCACTCCAGCAGAGGATAAGAAGGAGAGAGAAAGGCGGAGGAGGGGGGGAGGAAAGAGGATGAGTGATCGATCCTACAAGAACGGCATACAAACAATGGCAGCATGCAACTTTTACATACACGCAGTTGCTTTTTGGTTTTTAAAAAGTGTAAATCACTCCAGAGGTAAATCAGCCCACGATGTTCTTCATCTTTTTTTAAATAATTCAACCCTTCCCCAATAAAACTTTGACTTTTTGATGCTCAATTGTTGTCTATATTCCAGAGGGAATGGCCAGACTGGTTTGAAGCAGGAAGGAGCCGTTTTAATCACTGGGCGAGCTTCCCTGTATCTGGCACCGACCCGGGAAGAGGAAGGTCCCACCTGGGCCCCACTGGGGCCCCACTGGGGCCATCTGGTCTTTCTGGACCCAAGTCTGCTGAGCAACGTTTTCAGTTTTAATTTTCAATTATTTTCTTTTCCCAACTAATTTACCAATTTCAGTCAACGGTCGGCTTTTCGGATTCCCTCAAAGTGTTTTAACCTGCGAATTCAATTCAAGCGAGGGTGAAACTGATTATGTTGTGAATTTGGTTAAATATAGAAACCCAAAAAGACATAATCACATCTTTTTCCTGTCTGTTGACCGTCGGTGGGACGAGACGGGACTGATAAACAAAAGCGATTGACTTCTTAGCCGCGTCTATATTTATATCCCTTCCAGCCTGATGAAAGCTTCTTAGTGTGCGGACGGGCTAAAGGGAGCCGTCAGGTGTGGGAGCCGAGCAGCAGAACCCAGCTCTCCCTTTGTCCTCTCGTGCACAGTGAATATTCTATAATACACACGCATCATATTCATAAAGTGCTTGAAGACAAGTTACATAAATTGCATAATGTGTTCATATGTGTGGTTTAGCATTTAAGGTGTGATAATTATTGTTATACTGATAACTTTGGAGATGCAAACACAAAATAAGACCATACTTCTGCAGTTCGACCTTTATATTTTATTTGCAAATAATGAAAGTGAAATGTGTGTAAATAGCTGTCCAATTCAAGAGTTTTAACATGAAATAAATTAAAGTAAAAGTTAAACTGAACAAACTATTTGTCAGCAATCTCCTGCCACAACAATTAAAAAGGTGAAGGAAACGGGTGCAGTCGTGGCGATTGTAATCGACGATAAAGTCTGAGCGTAGTCGCTCAGCAGCATCAGATTAGCTGCCGTAAATGAGATTAGAGTTAATCTGTTGATGGTTCTTGGTGGGCAGAGATGAAACAAAGGATCAGACCATGGCGATGCGAGTGGTGCCGTGCAAAAATCTTTATGTTTGAGCCCAGAATTCATTTAAAAAACAAGACAAAACCAAACAAAAACCCTTTGTAGTTGGGATTTTAAAAATATTATTATATCTTATGCTTAAATTGCAAATTCTTTGAAAAAGAACAAAGTGAATCAGAGATAATGGAGGATTTCTAAGGCGATAAGAGCCACACTGGGCTCACTTCCTGGATGATGGCGACTGTCGTGGGAATTCTGTTCTGGATTCACTTTGTTGTCTGCAGCGTCTCCATGGTTACACTGATCACAGAATCCCAACATGAGTCACTGTCGACCCCCCCGAGAGTTCCTGTCTGGCTCCATCAACTCCTCTGCTCACCTTCACGGCTGCAAAAACCCTGGAAGCTCACACAAACCGAATTTGGCATTTATTGTGATGGTAAATTTTAATATAAAAATATATCAGTAAAAGACATCCTGTCAACTAAAACCAAAAAAAAAAAAAAACCAAACAAAAACATTACAATATATTTATGCAAAAAATAAGTATGTCAGTCAAACATGGGGCGTAAAACGAGAACGAATTTAAAAATATATTCAAATAAAATTGCAAAATAATGAAAAAAAAGAACTTTTAGAGCGCCGTCAGGACATTATGTGCAGCTTTGCTGCCCTCTAGTGGTTAGTTTTTTCTTATACTCTATCGCTAATTGAAGCTTCTGCTGTTTTACAGCCGCAAAAGCAGCTATTTTGTTTGAATTGTTTTTGCTGCGGGTTGAAATTTCTAATGCTGGTTTAAATACATTTATGCTCCTCGTTTTTTTTTTTTTCTATTTATGCTGCTGGATCTGTTAAGATGCTTTTCTGCTGTTTTCTATTGGTATTATTTCCAATTAAGGTCATTGTGCTGCTTTTTTGTTTGATTTATTTCCTACATGTAGGAGCGTGTGTGTCTGTTTGATTATGTG
>CAAE01014978.1:231901-243313 GCA_000180735.1 Tetraodon nigroviridis
CAGTCAGTCCCAGCTCAGACTGATGGACTGTGTTTGCTGCGGTGATCGCTGACTTTCTTGAACTCTCTTTTATTTAGACACAGGCCTGAATTCAACCGGCGTGATTGATGTGTTATGGTCACGTCTCTTGGCCTGACCAGAGCTGTCGAACAGCCAGTGCTACGTGTAAATATTAAGGATTAAAACTTTTTCATAGCCAGTTTTGGATATGTGTCTAGGTCCAGTGGACTGACCTGCTGACCTCTGACCCCACTAACCCACTAATGTCTGTTCAGCATCCTGTGTATAATTACTGTGTTTGCATGCATGTGTCTTTTTCTCTCATCTTTTTCTCCTTCTCTATCCCCCCTCTCCCCTCCTCCTCCTCCTTTACCCAGCCAGTCGTTAGCAGGAGGGGTTCCCCCTGGTCCTGCTCAGGGGTTCTCCCTATTATAGGGGAGTTTTTCCCTTGCCACCATTTCTTGTTAGTGAGTCATGCTACCTGTTTTTGTAAATCAGACAGACACATTTGATTGCTAGCGACACAAAAAGTGAAATTAAATTGACCTGATCTTCCCTGCCAGTTGTGGGACCACCCACAGGCTCCTCCGGCTGCTCCTCTGGCTCCTCCAGCTGCTCCTCCGGCGCCCTCTGAGCCTCCGGACCCCGCACCCGAGCCTCCGGACCCCGCACCCAAGCCTCTTCCTGGAGCCTGTGGGTCAGATTCTGGGTGGAAGGCTGACACAGTCCCTCCGTCCGACACATCTCCTCCCACCCTGGATGGTCGATCCGCTGTACCGCACTACTGTACACTGGCCCTGGACCTGGCCCACTGTTTTTCCCCTCTCTTGCCACTAGGGGAGGTGGTGGGGGCCCAGGTACCTGCCGAGATCACTCACACCTGTGAGTAATCAGGCAGATTACTTGAGGCTCCAACACCTGCTCCACGGGTTTTCGTCTTCCTTTTCGTCGACCAAGTGGAAATTGAGCTGGAGACACTTCTGCCTCGTGAAACCTTGGATCTCTTTTTCCATTCCCTCCAGAAGGCTCACCCCCCCCCCCCCACCGATAGTCTTTTGGGGAGAAGATATTCTATGTTTTAAGGACTGGACACACCCAGTTTGTATAATTGTTTTTTTCCTCCTGTTGGAGCGTTTTTGGTTTCTTTTTTTGTGATCACCCCAATAAAAGGCCACCTTTGTTCAACCTGATCTGGGGTCTCTGCTCTTGGGTCCTGCACGCAACCGTACCGCGACACTGTATCAGCAGTGGGCACCCTGGACGGGTTGCCAGCCTATCGCAGGACATTAATGCAACAGTTGAGTCCAAAAACAAAAAGCATGCATTCAACACAAAACTTAAACGAAGAAAAATGATTTTCATCCAGTTGTTTTATTGAATACATGTATTTAATTAATATCATTAATTATTATAAGGTTAATCAGACAAGCAATCTGAATGGTTTTTTTCATGAATCAACTTACAAAAAAAAAAATGCTTGATGAGTTGCGTGCTCCTCACACGTTGACCTTTTTTTGTCATGTTTGTCCTCCATGTTAAATTCGACCTTTCTAATTGTGTAAATACACAGTGAGTAGCGCCATTTTTATTTTTTTCTTTCTCCCTGAAAGAAATCAATAAAAGCTTCTCCACTGTTTAGCTGGAGAATATTTTTTTATCTGTTTGTACTTTGAGGGTGTAAAGCCACTTTTGGAGCGTCAGTAATGTAAGAATGGTTACGGTTGATGTGTGCAGTTCACCAGCAGTTGGGTGAATTTCTCCACTAACAATCACACTTGTGAGGCATCTGGTAACAAAAGCAGGCAAAATGTATTCTCTTGCAGCAAGGGGACAAGTCCCACACACACACACACACACACTGGAAGATGTCTGCTGGGCAGAAAGTAGGACTACAACAAAATGATTCTATTACTTCCACTCATTTTTATCAGCTCATTTCAGCATGCACAGTCTGAACTAGTCCTGTTTATTATAATTATTGCATCCATGCAAACAATTCATGCAAAAACTTTGACATATATGGTTTTTTTTTGTCCTTGGGGTTAGACTCAACATTTTTTTCTGGAAATATCAGTGTAAGGACTGCCAGCACACACCCCCGATGGAAGAAGGAAACAGGTGGAAGGCCCATTACGATTTTATTTGTTTCCGCTTTTAATTGGATGACAAAGTTGATGGAAAGGTAGCATATGGTTGAACTGATCCACGTCTTTACATCAACGCGATCTCCTTTGAATGTCTGAGCCGATATCATGAATCATGTGAAGCCTCTCAGCTCTGGGTGTCTCTATTTTCTTCTTTCTTTTTTTTTTAACGAATGAACGCGCCACCTTGGAAACCGATATTCACTCTATATCGAACTACATTCATGGCTGGATCAACAGTTCACTACTTAAAGGCTGCAAGGCGAGACAAAAACTTTAGCACTTTGCATGGTGAGATCCTTAAAAACGAGTACTGCATTGCTTCTGATGCCAACTCTGTTCATCGCATCACTTTGGTATTGCATTTATACATTACAATATTCTGCAAAGAAACAAAATGTACAACTGCATAAATATAAAATTCGTCCACTATGTTTAATGGTCAAAGACATTCAGAGAGTTACACTAAAATGCTGTGATGAATTCAGCAAAACGAAACAAAAATGTCCATAAAACTCGTGTTAGCACCGTTGCCAGTGTCAACTAACAGGCTGGTCACATCTCTACTACATTCAAGACAAACAAAATCAAAAGGCATGAAAAATAGTAATAAAACCCCTTCATACGGTTCAGCGATTTTAATAAAGCGTGTAAAGAAAATAAAGGCAAAGTAAAGGGACTCATTTGATCGGATGAAAAAGGAAAAGAAGGAAAAAAACGAGAGGAAAGACGTTCCCTGGAGTGCAGACTTTTCCTTACGTCAGAAGAGTGTTACGATGTCACGTGATTATCCTAGAAATGGCATCTGCGCGCCGCCGCCGTCTGACACGGCTGGATCTCGCCCGTCGGAGGAGACGAAGAGCGCGGTTTGATAGACCGTGTTTTTAGGGTTATTGCACGCTCGAAAAATGTCAACTAGCGAAACCACGAAGGCAACGAAATGCGGAGGAGACGACCAGCCGACGGCGCGTCAGAGATAGAACTCGGCCGTCAGCGACCGGCGTCCCATGGCTTTTGGAAAAGTCTTATTTTTAGCAGAATAAATATTTTATTAGGCCTATTGCTACTTTTCTAAATTACAACCTAATGCTAGACAGAAGTGAATTTATTGACAAAGCAGACGGATTATGCGTCGGTCCCCTATCAGGTTTTTTTTTTTTTTCTGTTTTCTTTCATTTATTCGTTGAAGACTAGTTGTGATTGACTTCATCGCTACAGGCTAACCCCTCCCGCGCTTCGTTGTGGATGGAGGGAAGCGCAGAGGGAGGGGCAAGTCAGGGTTGGTGCTACTGTCTCGTTCACGGTCACGAGGTGTTAATTTGGATCTTAATGTCAAAGCGTCCCTGGTAGCGGTCCTTTTCGCTGTAGTGGATGTTGTCTCCGAACACTTTGCACTCGATGCGCAGTTCGGTGTTCAAAGTCAGATTGGTGAACTGCAACGCCACCAGAGGCTGCAGGTAGTGGGGGTGCAGCAGCTTGCCGTAGTACGGGTAATACTGCATGGGGAAGCCGCCGCCGATACCGTAGTATTTAATCTCTCCGATTTTGCCAGCATCCTCCTCTTTCTAGAGGAATGAAGAGACAGATCAATCAGATCAAGTCGTGACCAAGCAAAAATTGAGTTAGGGACTGAAAGAGCACAGCTGTACCTTGCTAGTGCAGTAGAGAGGGATGACATTGGGCTGGACCTTATATTGGGCCTCTTCAGGAATGCTGTCATTGGAGCTGGGGGGCTGGGAAAAAAAAAAAGGGTGGACAGCAGTTGAAAACAGGAACACCACGGAATATGTCAGAGGACCAACTATAGAAGATTTCCCTGGTCTGGACCAGGCAGGACAGCTCTAAAAACCATCACATTTACCCTCGGACGGAAGTTGACGATCCTGTTGAGCTTCACGATCACGCAGGGTTTGGCTTCCTTGAAGCCAAACTCGCGGTCTACCAGGCCGGAGCAGGGTCCGAGCAGCTCCCTGTTGAAACGGCAGGCCTTCCGGACCCCCATGTCGCTCTCCAGTTCGCCGCGGTTCCTATACTCTGCGGGCTCATCTGGAGAACAGAGCAAGAGTTGGGTGAAGCTTGTAGCCTAAAAACACAGGTGAAGGTTTTTTTAGTTTGGGCAGGTGTGTGTGTGTACAATGTAGGAACTTACTACCGCACTCCTCAAACTTCATCGAATCCATCTGGGCTTCGTCATCATACTTGGTCAAAAATTCCCTCAGGGCTTTAGTGTGAGGCAAATACGTCTCGAATTCAAGGATATTAAAGGACAGTTCGGCTTTGTCTGCCCGCGGGGTGTGTGAAAGGCCTGCCAGGAACACATCAGCCACTGGTTAACAAATGTTCGCATGCGTCTTCAAACTACAACAGGCATGAATTGCAGGACAAATCTGTACATATCTTAAAAAGATCATAATATGCTTTAAGACAGTAAATATGCAGGATATTTACAGCGCGCAAAGACAAATATGGTTTCAGCTTGCAATAAATATTGGCTCCAGTAGTGTCCCTTTATCAAAAAAAGGTGTTTTTTGGTTTTTTATTTAATCACTTGGCAGTTATTTCTAGCAGTGACATCAGTACCAGCTGTGGTAAACTACTACCTTTGCAGTCAGCTGACATCCCATAATTCTCTTCGCTAATTCTCACTCACTTTGATTAGGCCTTAGATTTAGATAAAAAAAATCTTAGTATATTAAAAAGAAGTCACCATTTTGTGTTCACACACACACGGTTGACAATATTTTGCACATGCTCAGTTTAACAAGGTCAATCCCCGCTGGCCTTCTCCATGGCAACCAGGCCGTGGTGTGTACACACAAGGAGAGACGTCGTCTCTTTACATGTGCAAAAGCCCGTGTGGTGCAGCTATATCAAGAGTCAGTTTCCAAAACAGCACGCAAGGATCAAGGGAGCAGGCACCAGTGCCGATCTAGTGTGTAAAATAACCACAAAAGAACGACCGGCGGGAACTAGTCTGACTCTGACTTTGGAACGATGACCTTCTCAACTCATTCGGTGAAAAGGCAACTGCGGGTTTGTTAATGAAGCACCTAGAGGTCATAAACGATCCAAGATGACGAAACCGCTTTGTTTCAAGCGGCGCCGCGGTTGGTTGAGCGTTCCAATTTGCTGCCTTTTCGTTTTTCTTCCTGCCGTTTGTGAGCAGTGTTTGCTCGTTCTGGAAGTTCATTTAAGGGGAGCGCGACCTTTAGACTCTGACAGACCAGCGCGCTCGCTGGCACCGTGACAAACAGGAAGCGGCTTTCTCACCAGGAGGTGCGACTCTGTCCTGCCAGGTGGGCTTGTAGTTGCTCAGGGTGAGCAGCATGGCTTGGATGGTTCCGATGAAGATTCCGGCCAGACAACCGTAGAAAATGACGTAAAACAGTATAATTTTGACTGTGAAGGAAAAGGGAGATAAAAAAAACAAAACAAAACAAACAAAAACAAAACAAAAGTAAGTGCGACTGTGCTGAGACATTCAAGGAATGTAGGAATTTGGCACTCTCAGATTACATCTATCTGCGAACCAAAGAAATTCCTGTTATTATCAAAATGGCCAAACTTCAGGAAGCTTTTCAATATGTAAAACAACAAAACATGGTACAATAACAGACATGTTTATAGTTTTACGTGTTGTGTTTAAGCACGGCTGACAGATTGGCTTGGAAATCGACTGTTGCCACACACACACACACACTGTCCAGAGGACATGGCCGCAATCCCGCCCATTGGAAAGCAGCTCAGCAACGGTAGTGGGCGTGAAGCCGCGCGTGGTTTACGTTACACACTCCTCATCAGGGGAAAAGACACCGTCCTCAGCATGACAGATGTTTGTGTTGGAAACACAGATTGACAATGTTAGGTTTGCAGCCCAGTGGGAAGGCTTGGGGAAGGTAGAAGGTCAGAAGAAGAGCAAAATAAAAGGAACTGAGTCATTTTATAGAAGCGTGGGACATAAACCTGCGCGGAAAAACAGCGGTTATCTGTCTATAAGGACAACTTTTTTGCCGTGAGCCATATTAGCGTGAAGATACTGTCGGTAATAAATGGTCACAATCTTATCATCTGCATCTGGATCCAACTATGTGGCGGTTGCTCTCCGCAATGTCAAAGGCTGAAGCAGTTCGCGCACGATGAATATTTCAGCCAGGTACGGACACGCCACGGACACCTGACTTCACGGAAAATCAATTTTTGCTGTGTATCAACTTTAGATGCGTCACCGTGCAGACATTAGCATTCTGCAAATTAGGCCACAGGCAAAATTTTACATTTATCTACATGCCTGCAGGGGAACGTATTTTCCCCAACAGTCCAAAACCTCTACTTTCGTTTGATCGGACACACGTCTGCCCTGTGATAGGAAGCAAACTGGTCCGTAATCGCTGCAGTATGCGCTACGGATGTGTCAGTATTTGACCTGAATTCAAGATCAGTCTGAAAATGCCTAAATTTAAAATGTGGAAGCTAAAGATTTCTGAACTGCTCAGGCAGAACAGGGGAAAAAGATTTAGAATTATGTTAATATGACATTCCCAGAAAAGCACTGGATTCCCTGCTATCAGTGCTCCTTCCTTTTTCTTTTTTTTTTTTTTTTTTAAATCAAATCGTTACAATATAAAATTCCACAGTCGTGACTGTAAGTTTTTTTTTTTTTTTAAAGGCTGTCGCGGGTGATTCCTGTCGTCTATCCAGCCGCAGAAGTGCGCATGACACGCTTCCGAACGCATGCATCAGCATTTTCAGACGACCTCAGAAGGACAAATAGGAAGCACCCATCAGCTGAGGCTGGGGCCCTTATCTTCGTGTCGCTAAAACATTTCTTTTATTTATTTTTTTTCCCCCCCAACTTAGGCGTTACAACGCCCGGACTGCACTGCGTGACATTGACAAAGGGTGGGGGCGCAAAGGACACTGCGCAATGTCGCAACAGGAGAAACGGGAGAAGAAAGGTCGGTCGAGTTAATCAGTTGTATTGTTCGTTAGATTACGCTGACATTTGATCAGTGGAACCCAACACGGACCGATAGTCGACTCTCCATTCCGAGCAGGCCCCATCACCTTGACTCACCTTGGACCGTGATGCATTTTTAACCCTTAGACTGCCCATTGCGAGAGAATTTTAGAAAGAAGAAGAAGAAGGAGGAAACACGCACGAGGGCAAACGCGGCGCTCCAGTGTCTCGCTAGTTTTTTTTTTTTTTTCATTACATTTGCGCAGTGACAACGTAGCAGACACTAACGAGGTTCCGCACCATACCGGCATTTTGTGGCGGCTACATGTTTTACCAAAGCGACACATTTTGAAGTTAGAAGTGCAAAACCGTGATGTTTTACTTTATGAGCGGAACCAGAATCGAAAGCCCTCGTTCGCCCAGCTCGTGCGCGGATGCGGTAAAGTCAAATCAAACAGGTGTCAGGAGGCACGAGGCGCACGCGCCCATCGCCGCGAGCGCCTATATCAAATTCAGTGTGCAAACAAAACTACTCACACCAACTCCCGGCGGTGCGACCCATCAGTTCTCCTGTTTCAGAATTCCACATGAACTTCTTCCAGCCGCCGTCGTCATTTTTAGAAGGCATTTTCGGTTTATTTTCCGTAAAGGTTTAATTCTTTTTTTTTTTTTTAAACGGCGGACACCGTCCGTTCCACTTTCGAATCCCGACCCGTTGCAGAGGCACCCAGCACGGTCTAGTCAAATTCTGCCCAATATAAACCGTTGGACGCCGCTCCGCCTGACTCAATAAGTTACCTAGCAGAGGGCGGAGTCCGCCAGCCAATCAGAGAGCGAGCGAGCCGTGCGTAACTGTGACGACGGGAAGATGGACAGAAAGCCGACACGCGTGGGGCTTCGAATCATTAAAGTTGTGTATTTTCATACAGATGTCGTGTTGTATGTATATTTGTGATAAAACACTTTAAACATTTAAACAAATTCATTCAGCAGTAGGAGTAAGTCATCTGATTAGGTGGAAACATCACTGGGTTGTTTCCCAGGCTCTCATTTAAGCAATAATAAATTCCTCAAACTTTATTATTTATTCTAACATAATTTTAAAGAAGGTAACGACACGTAATAATAAGCATTTGTTAAACCTTTTCACAACTTTAGTCCAACAGAAAAGTGGATTTGTATATGTATGTAGTTTGTCTTTAATGTTTCAACAGTGGTGTTTCTAATGTGTGTAATAAACTAATGTGAAATCTATTTTCCCATGTCAGTTTGTTGAATCCCTCAAGTTAATATTTGTCTTTCTGAAGGGTCCCCACATAATCATCCAAACCTCCAGTCCCCAACGAGGTGACCCTTGATATATGCCAGGACCTGCATCAATCACATGGCTTGGAAGGACTACAGAAGCACTGTAAGATAGGCCAAATCTTCCTGAAGTGGCTGTTTGTGTCAGTTAACATCTTAAATAGTTTTCACTTAAAAAAAAAAACAAACAAACAAAAAACTGCATGGATCTGCAGATCCGAAATATAGTTTGAACCTTTGTGGTAATTTGCCAGTATAGGATTTATTTACCTGAAATCTTGAATCAACGCAGCATAAAACTGCAAGTGCATTTGAATTTCGGCCACTGTTTTGTAAAAGTGAAACAGTAGTAGTTCACTTTTGCAAATCAATACAGGTCAGTGGCTGTGTGCCTGAACTCATCGGCAGGTTGATAAGCATTGATAATCCAAGTCACGGTGGTATGTTCTACAGTTTGCTCCCTGTTGATAAGAGAAATCACTTTCACGGGCCCTTCGGCTCTAGCACATAAGATCAGTGGAAAGGTGTTAGAAAGCGAAGGGAATTAAAAAGAAGTCAGGAATTTAAGTTGCGCTGGTTTTTCTTTTTTTACTTTGCCAGAAACAGCTGTCAAAGCCAACAGAACAAGCTGGTTTCGACAGCTTTTGAGTCACAGACGAATGGTCCATTGGGTCGATTGACCAAATCATGGTTTTTGGTACACGGACAAAATTAGCTTGCCTGATGAAATCAATTTTTCACAAGTGCGTTTCAACACAGTCATGTGAGAATGTTCAGCAGATCACTCTGACAGTTGGACCACGAGAATTTAAGACGGGCACCACGAAGTAGGAGAATTCAACGGGAAGGAGACGCAAGACCGTCATCTGATCTGTCAGATCAGCTAAACATCAACAAGATCAATCAGGGGGCGGAAAGACACGTACATTTAGATGGGACTGTTATATAGGACAAAAGCTGACATGACTGTGTCTGTCAGTGTAGTTTGTGTAAAGTCGATGTGTTGAAAACTTAAGTTGTTTGACAATGTGGTGTTTGTAGAACACTGCGCAGGTTTAGCGTAGCTAAATGCAGCAGGGCCATCCAGCACAATCCTGATTGGTTACCGCCAAGCACACACAATGGGAAATTACAGTGCTCCAGCCTTCACGTCAGTGTCTCTAAACACTCATTAGAGCATAAACAACACAATCATTTTATTCCTGTCGCTAACAGAGGCAACTCATTTAGCTAAGCCTGTCTCTTAAGTCTCATCCTGCTTGGTGGGTGTTCCGCATTGTGGCACGTAATAGATTTTGCTCAAGCACAAAAATATATCTCCCTTCCATCATTCATGGCCCGTCTTTAAAGCAGCGGAATTATTGCTACGAGAGGAACCGATGCGAGTACCCACAGAAATGTCTGGAAAACAGAATGAAGACTAGTAAATAGGGCCCCTAGAATTGCCATTGTTCATGAATCAATGCAAGAGGTTGCTTTTAACTCTAGTGTCCTGGCAAAATATTTTATATTTTTCCATTATTTAAATGAACTTTATTGTCTTTCTTGATTTTCGTTGGCTCACTAAGAAAGCTCCTGTCGGTCCTTTTAAGACCCAAATATTAAAGATTTCTAAACATGTTTTTAGAGTCACAGTTAAAACAGCCCTTGCTTAACACAAAAGGCTCCAAAAATGCCTGCACATCCTTCAACCTCACATTCTTGACCGACTGTGTGAACTGTGTGTGATATGTGTGCTCATGCATGCATGTGTGAAATCGCTTAGCAATGCGCTGCCATTCAACTTTCATGACTGCTATATACATTTGTTTGAACGTAAACACTGGCTCCTAGGTGCAAACGTCCGGGCTTGTCATCATAGGGGCTTTGACCTTTAAATGTGACAAGGACAAAAAAGAGAAAAGGGAAAAAAAAGAAAAAAAGAGTCAAACCCACAATGTCAATGAAATTTTCTCAGTCCAGTAAATTTCCCTAATTTTTTTGTTATATGGTTCATATCACCTGTCTGAATTTAAGACAAAATAACCCAGGAATTTTTACTTTGCTAACCCAGAGCAGTGGATAGCCATGGCAACTCCCATGGAGCATTCGATGATACCTTCTGGGTACAAGTTTACTTCTCTAATCTCTTGGTCACAACTTCATTGTTTATATGTTCTAACAAACACTCTTGGTGCAACTTTTGTACACATCATCAGTATTGTATCCTGGGTTCATTGCGTGTTTCGAGTCTCACGAGAGACACCGTTGCCTAGTTGGCCTAGCTGGGCTCGATCAGACATTGGCTTGCGTCTATCTTGTGGCCAGGAATCCACCCACTTGATCCACAACCATCTTGATGCTTTTTCTGTTGTGTCGCTGATGTCTCAGATGGCTTTACTGTTCTGCAGTCTCTTTACTCCCAACTTTTTGAGTGCCCAGATGAGAGACTGGCTGACAAACCCTCTGCACCCAACTTCAATGGGAGAGTTGCACCGGATCCTCCATTCCCTGCTTCAGCATTCGATTCCTGCGCTGATGACCTCTGCGATGACTGGCGTCTCCTGGTGCCCACTGGCAGCAGCTCAGAATGTGCTCCGGCGATCTTGCTTTCTGGCAGGAAGGGCACGGTGAAGTCTCGGCCAAGCCACAGTGGAAGAGACTGGACTGACTTGGGAGTACATTTTACACCGACAGTATGAGATCTCACTGTCAGCTGCCTCTTCCCATCAGGTCTCTGCACCCTGCTGCGGCATCCCCACTGTCCTACTGCAGCGGGCTTCCTCCAGCCCTGCTCAGACCTTCTTCAAGATCAGATGTCACCTTTCCTTTATTTGGAACTTGTCGTAGTGTCTAGAAGCAACAATTTGTAGACGAAATTGCAGAAATTAAAACAACACCTAATTTTCTTAAATATTAATTCAGTTATTTATTAACAGAGTAGAGTCAAATTTATCTTTAGGTAAACTCTAGAAATTGTTATCTTGTTAATCAAACACATATTAAGCTAAAATCTAACAGAACTGT
>CAAE01014978.1:251343-262191 GCA_000180735.1 Tetraodon nigroviridis
CTGTGTCCTCCAGATGTCACGGATGATGGAAACTTACTGTCTCCACATTCAGTGGAGGCGCACATCCCTCCCTGGGAGAGGGATTAAGTGATTAGCTCACATTCACTTTCATTTAATGCTCTTTTCCCTTTGCACATATATTTTGCAGCTCTATTCGCCCCACTGATAAAACTGCTGACTCATGTTTTCTTTCCTGCACGCGAGATAAATAAGTTCAAATTATACTTAAATGTAGAGTGTGATAGGTAATACATCATGTACCCACCACTGTCCTCAAACTAGTCTAACTACTATGAGGTTTTCATCAATTATATAAATCAAATGATAAAACAGCTAATCTCTGGCTGTATCAAATTGGGTGTAAACATCTAAGAAAGCTTAAAATCAGCCATTTAATTTTTTTCTGTGATTTGCCAGGGCCACTGGCTTAGTCTGCTCAAGTCCACTGTCACTTGTTATTAGAAAAAACAGTGTGTGTTCCCATAGATATGTAGATAACAGTCTGTGTTTGCTTCTATTAAAGCCCTACTACCTAGACAGCAATGTTTTCACATATTGTAATAATATACTGCAAAAACAGTTAATCATTTCTTAGGTGTCTTTAATAAATAGCATTGAACAAGAAACACTCACACACACACAGACAAACATATATTTAGAGAGAGGAAGGAGAGAAAGAGAGAAATTGATATTGTTATATATTATAAGTATATTCATGATGCTTTAGATATTGAAATGATTTAAATACATGCGGGGAAAAGTTGTTAATTGTCAACAAAAGAAAAAAGAAGGGGAAAATTGTTTTACAATTTTTAAAAATTATATAAATCATGTTTGTCAATAGGGGGCAGTATACACGCTTTTACTAATATCAGCGATTCCATTTTCCGCACGAAGAAGAAACGTGACGTTTCTTTAAGTTAACAGCTGGGATACTGGCTGTCGCTACGCATTTTTGAAACTAATTTCTTTTTTTTTTAATATTTTATTTCGAACCGTATTAAAAGCATCATGGATATAGTGCTATATTTGGTAGCGGCTGCTGTACTCGTTGTCTTGATTTTGATGGCGTTGAAAGTGCGCATGAAAACACAGGAAGGTAAGCTAACACCATATACAACTGAGCTAAGATGTTAGCTGCCAGTTAGTGCTGGTCAAACTTCATTTTGATGGTCACAATATTGAAATGGTTTAACATTCAACACGAATTAATAATACGACGCCTCTTTGAGGCAATGGGAACGTTTATTGCAGAATTTGTCGTATTAAGTATGAGTTTAAAGAGCGTCACCTGATGAGCTGTCAAACGCTAACAGAACATTAGCGCGCGACAGCTAATGTAGACAGAAATTTACACATTATTGTTGTGTTCCACCTATAATAGTTTATACTTTACACTCTGGCATTTTCGTCCACTTTTGCATGTGTATTATAATAATATATATTTACATATAATAAATCCATCACGCTTCTGATGATGCTTTTGAATGAGTTTGATTTAATGTGCATTCAAACATTATTGTTATATTTGCTGTGTCTGAGCCCAGCTGATGAGGCACATCGGAGGGATGTTATTCGGGCAGCAGGACCGCCACAGCGTGCAGTGGAGGAGCGAGGAGCTGGGATGCCTCGGAGGAGGAGGAACCTTGCTTCAATGGTAGCAAACAGAAGACCCCAGGCAGAAGCTGTAGGACCAGGTAAGTACACACCGATCAATGGCTGAAATGGTTACGGCCCCGGCCGTATGTTGGTTTTGGGGTAACAAGAATGTTAAAAAAATGTAGGTCATCAGTCGACATACTCAGTGACGATCTCTTAATAAAGAAGACATATTGTCCTTTAGGACCAGGTGGTGGGGTTTTTTTTGTTTTTTTTTTGGTCTTTTGTTTTTCAACTTAGGAAATATCTAAAAAAAAAATTGGGTGTTGATTTCAGAGGAACTCGGTGATCAGGTGGAGGAACCAGAGCCTGGCCAGAGCACCCAACCCACTGCCAAAATTGGCACCAAAAAACAAAGAAAGCTGGAGGAGAAACAGGCCAGGAAAGCCCAAAGAGAGGTGAGAGGACGTCGACACACACACTCTCCTGGGCATGTTCAATACATTTCAGCCTTCTCGCCATAAAAGCTGTAACTGTTAAATCATGAAGGTCTTCTGGAGAGAGAACGAAACTCTTGAACTTGTGCGTTGTTTGTCTGAATACTCCTGTTGCGTACCCCCTAGTGAGTTTAAGGCCTCTTTAATCACAGGTGGAGATGGAGGAGAGGGAGGAGAGGAAGAGGATGCAGGAACTCAGGGAGCAAGAGAAACGCCAGGACGAAGAGAAGGAACGACTGCTGGAACAAAAACAGGTCAGTCAGCACTTCTCTGCTTCATATTTGCTGTACAAAAACCATAAATAAGTGGAACGTGGTCTTGATTTTGTTCAATAACTCTTATTTTTTTTGAAAATAGATCAAAAAATAAGAGTTATTGACGCCGAATCATTTTTAAAATCTGAAATTATGTGCTAAAATTTGTAAATGCATCAACAACCGATGCGGAGACGCTGAGAGCCTGTCGCCGTTTCATCAGGAAGAGGACAGACGTCGCGCTAAAGAAGAGCAAGAAAGGCAGGAAGAGGAGGAGTACTTGCGACTCAAGGCGTCCTTCGTTGTAGAAGAACAGGGAGAGGAGGATCAGCTCACTGAGGACCAGGTAGCATCCTCCCTACTAGCTTTGCGGCACGTCTGGGTCGTGTTTTCTTCGAAACCAGATTAAATATTTATTCTTTCGCTACAGTCGCGCAACCTCCTGAAAGAATTCATAGAGTATATTGAGGTGAGAGCCAACACTCTTACACACGTACTCAACTATTTCAGTTTTCACTCAATAGTTTCAAGTATTTCCACTTTTTCATAAAAAAAAACACAGCCGCTAATGTGTGCACAGAAAAGCGAAAACAATAAAATTCTGCATATCCTTGTTTAACCGTGTGTCTGGTCTCCAGAACAATAAAGTGGTTCTCCTGGAGGATCTGGCTTCTCATTTTGGAATGAGGACACAAGACGCTATTGACAGACTGCAGAACCTGTTAGCGGAAGGCTCCATCACGGGTTTGTGCGCATATAACAACTATTAGAAACTTGATTTTTCTACTATAGCACCTTGAATTATTAGTACCTAATTGTCACTGTCAAACCTGCTCTTCCTCTGTCATTCGAGCCCCATTTTTTCCATCAATTTTTACACATTATAACCAAAACAAAAATAAAAAAGCTGGGTCCTCGGGTCTGACGCTCTCGGATGTGCTTCCTGCAGGTGTGATTGATGACAGAGGGAAGTTTATCTCCATTACCCCGGCGGAGTTGGACTCTGTGGCTCGGTTCATCAGACAGAGAGGGAGGGTGTCCATCAGCGAGCTGGCGCAGGCCAGCAACTCTCTGATCAATCTGACGCCCAAGAGCAGCAGCGCCGCCTGACGGACGCGAGGGAAACCGATCCCGGCCAAAGGAAGTGGGTGACAACACTCGCTGAACTCTCCGTCGGAATGACTGGTCCAGTGGGAGGACAAGGAACACGGTCGCGTTGCCAGATTAGCTGGGCCGTTTTGACACCCTTTAAAAGGGCAAAAAAAAAAAAGCAATCAGAAATAAGTGAGAGAAAATACGGCTGCCGGTTTCATTCTGAGGAAAAGAATTCAATAAAAAGGAAATACACTCCACAGCGTATTGACATTTATTCTACCGATTCGAAATTAGGAGCGTCGAGGCGTGCGCTGATAACGGGCACGTCGTCCTCTAACGGCTCCCCTCACAGACCCCAGGAGACCAGCTGATACCTGTTTCTCCACTGGCAAAACTCCAGCGTCCTTAGGATGTCTAACTGGTTTCCCTGTGGAATGTCCTGCTGATTCCAGTTTCTCCAGCGCCTCCAGCGCCCGCCCCCCCCGTGCAGCTTCGCCTTCCACATCAGCTCCCAGCTCCACCTCCGGGTTTTCCGCGCGAGGGCAGGCGCTCTCCAAGAGTGTCCCCTCGCGGTCGTGGGTCGTTTCTGACCGAGCGGGCGCAAGCCGGGCTCTCTGCTGCGCTGGGGACCCCTTTGGGTATTTTCTGGTACTTTTCCTGCAGCAGAAAGTCCTCGTGGTCCATGAGGAAGAACTCGTTCATGATCGAGTTGACGAGGTCGGGACACTCGATCATTAACATGTGACCGCCTTCTTCCACAATCTTTAGGGAAGCGTTTGGGAGGGTCTGAAAAAAAAAAAAAAAAAAAAAATCAGTTGGTTTCCATGGAGACTCCATGCTTTTTGCCACTGGGACGATATTCAGACCCAGTTTTGAAATCAGAACTTACTGTTGCCATTTCAATCCCATCGTCAATGGTGACAAACTCGTCGTGGACGCCGTAAATCAGCAAAGTGGGCGCCGCAACCTGAGCGTGGTAGCGCCTGTCTGCCTCAGGCCAGTACTGGCCTTGCATGACGGAGCGCAGCACAAAGGGAGACACACTGAAGGCCTTGTGATCGTTCAACAGGCGCACCTCTCTGGAGCCCCGGTGCGCAAATCCGGCCCTGCGAGGGAACGGAAACGTCCCCACGCCGTCAGTGCTTCAAAGGGCGTGGGAGTGAGTCAAAGATGGAGCGGTGATGGTCTTACTTGAGAAAATACCATCTGAGGAGAGGGAAGAGGCAGCTAAGGACGCAGCTGGACAGACTGGAAAGGAGCCTGTAGCAGGGCCACAGGGGTCTAGGAGGACCTCCGCTGAGGAGCACCATCTTGTGGACTCGCTCCGGATAGTTGTGTGCCAGGTAGATGCAGAAAGACGTGCTACAAAAGAACAAAGGCAACTGGAATTAAACTGATCCAAAGACATTTGTATGTGTTTTAACTGTCATACTGACGTCTTCGAGAGCTCACCCATAAGAATGTCCAATGAGGACATTGGTCCTGCCTGCGTATTTCATGAAGATATAGGTGACTTCTTTGCTCAGGGCGTAGAAAGTGTAGGCAGCAGCTACTTTTGGTGCCGAGCTGTCCCCGTGTCCCAGCAAGTCCACGGCGATGGTTTCATATCCCTGCTGGGAGAAGAACTCCAGCTGGCTTCTCCAAACGTCCAGCGATCCCCCAACGCCATGTATGAAGAAGAGCACCACCTCTGGATCTGTCCCTCCGGGGACCCATTTCGTCCTCTCGTAGTCGACCATCGCGGTCCCTTTGGGCTCTGACGAGGAACGCTGCGAACTTCCGGTGCGAACGGCGGCCTTTGGCGTCGCGATGGCTTCTGATTTGTCAGAATCAGCATCCAGCTCGTCGTGTGGTCCCACGTCTTCAGTCCGGTAGGCTTTAGGCGAGGATTTCGTCACCGTCTCATCAGGTTTTGAGCCCTTGACGTCACCCCGGCCTTTTTGCAAAGTTCGAATCTTTCGTTTTAGGCCAGCTCCGTCTTTCGGGAACGCGGGTCTCTCCACGAAGGGCCGTCTCGCGAAGCCGTGTTTCACACGCAGGAAGTTGAGCTGCGACACCCTCACAAACTCAAAGGTGTGGACAGATTCTGAGGGCTTCTCACAAGGCCCAACTCCCGGTGAAGTTGACGTGCGGCAGAGAAGACTCCTGGTTTTATGTCTGGAGGGAACACACAAAAGAGAATGATAAAAGACATCACAGATGTTCTGTCAGCCTTGTATTTAAAAAAGTAGGTATGTTATTGAAATACAGCAGCATAATGAACATGGGAACACGAGAGGAACCTTTCAATGCTTAGGGGGTTTGTGTACTCGCTGACTTTGACATATTTTTCCCAATTTGACAACTGCTACACCAAACTATTAGAACAGTCTATAATAAAAAATATACGACACTGTGCTGGCTCATAATGTAAAGTTCATTAGCGGTCAATAACGTTCCACAATGTGCAGAAGCGGCGTAACAGCGCCATCTTCCGCTAAACGGAGGTACTGCAGCGCCCTTCCCGCGTACGTGTGCGTGAAAAGCATATTTATACATTTATATATGTTTTTTTTTAAACGATACACAATTTTGTACAAGTTTTAAAATTATGCCAGCATACTTCATCTTTGAAATGCGTCCACTATTTGCTACCATTTCTTGCAGCGTCACTGAAGGACCAAGGACCTTTACCCATGCAATAAAAGACGTGGTTTCCTTTCAAGTTTGTTTTTTTATTTGACATGTGGATCAAAGGCAATGTTGAACGCTAACTGATGACCTGCCAATAAAGTCACCAAAACCCTCGAATCAAAAATAATAAAACAATATAAAACTCATTCAGACAATTTCCGATTTATTTGAAGCATTAGGTCTTCCTCAGGAGGATCTGTCTCGGTCTTCATCCTGAACTCTTGGACTCGGTGTCCGGGTTGCGATCTCCCAGGTTGAGGCGGCTCCTCTGTCCTGAAGACGCGGCCAAGACAAACAACCGTGTGAGCTGCAGAGGCTGACGTTTGAAAAAAGCGCCCGCGGCCCCTTGTTTTCTAAAGCCAGAATACCTTTAATATCACACCCAGCGGTGCCAGGTCATTCCTGAGGGCATCGCAGGCTTTGAGGAGGGGGATCCTCTCAGGGTGAAGCCCAGGCTCGGTGGGGGAGTCATGGCGTGCGAGGGCAAATGCCCGAACTTCGCTTCGAAAGCGCGTCAGCTGCTCTACAACTCCCTCCAGACTTCCGCAAAGACCCGATGCGCTCGTCTCCTGCAGATACAGACGAATGCACAGACGAGCTCAATGCGCATTCTTTAACACTGAATTTTGCGCTGCTAGGTTTTGCGTACTGTAACTTAAAAATCCATCTACAAACGAGGCATTCAGGAATTGAAATAATTCATGTACTTGTTGGAATGACTTATAGATCCAGTTCTGCAGTACCTGATTTCAAACGCAAATCCACACACAAAAAGTGAGAAAAATATATTCGCCCACACGAATTCTGACCGTAGAACGAAGCAGCTCGATCCCAAACACATCCAAGATGTCCCTGATGTAACTGACGATTGCTGCAAAGACGGCTGGACTCCGAGCTCCTTCACCACCCTGAACACAGATTCAAGATGGAGTTAGGGCAAAACGGCAACGGTGCGAAGGGGTTCCTCCCGAAATTACAAAGAAATCCAAAGGAGAACGAGTGAAATAGCTAATCTCATCATTTGAATGAAATTCACAGTGTTCCTCATCAGATTTTACTGCCCAGAAATTACTGACCCACGTAAATTCACATACGATCAATCGAAATCAGACCATGATAGCGCCTGAACTGATTTGACCCTCAGATTTTGGAGGTCAGCACAATAAAAGGAACCGCAGCGACAAGGTAAACAAGCTTCCCTTATGCCTTAAAAAAAGGCAGAGTGAAGCTTATTTCTGTTTTTTTTCTAGTTCGAAAATTGGCTGCACACTTTTCTGAGCAACATTTCATAAACATATCGTAAACCATCCTGTAAAGGCCTCAAAAAGCAGCTGCGTAGCTTTTTTTTGGTTTATCATTTTGTTCATGACGCCCACTTTCTAACTTCCAGAAACTTCCTTTTAACTTTAATCCTGAGTAAAGGGAAAAGTGACGTCTTGCCGTCGGCACCCGTTAGCACCCGTTACCTTGGAAACAGGCTGAAGCTGGCGATTGGCGTGATGGACCAGATTCATCACAGCGCTGACAGCTCGCGGCGTATCGAAATCTTCTGCCAGAGCTTCGACCACGCTGGATTTAGCTTCGGCCAACCTGGTGGGGAAGGGGACACCGGCGGTCCCAGTTAGCTAACATATAGCGCGGAGCGCGGGCGCGGTTGTCGGTGCGGCGGTACCTCTCCCAGAGAAAGGCTTCCTGTACGCTTGTGCACTGGAGCTGACCCTTCATGTAGGCCCCAGCGTCGTGCATAAAGCTGCAGATGGATCCCAGAGAACTCCGGGCCTCCAGCATGCTGCCATCGCTGTAGTCAACAGCTGGGAAATCAGGCAACGCTTAAAATCGGTGGAAAACTGTCCGTTTCGGCTTTGAAGCTGAGGGTCAGCATCTCCCACCTGATCTGTATTTGCTCAAAAGGCAAAACATCCGGAACTCGTTGGCAGAGAACGATTTCAGGAAGTCCTGACGGGACAAAACAAGCAACACATAAAAAAAAAAAGTCCTAACTTATCATCATTCCTGGTTTTACCTTGATCGTGATGTAATTCTTTAGAGACTTGGACATTTTCTCTGCACTACTTTTCAGGTGTAAATGCCCTAAAAATGATCACGGAGAAGCTCATTTGTAAAACAAAGTTAGCGTGACCCCCAACACCAATATGTGAGGGCTTTTTTTTTTTTGACTAATTAAATGCGCAAAACTCACCTGAGTGGAGGAAATAGTTGGCCCACTGTCCACACTGGTGGTAGGCTTCGCTCTGAGCGATCTCATTCTCGTGGTGAGGAAAGGCCAGGTCGATTCCTCCAGAGTGGATATCCAACTGACTCCCGAACACTGTGCTAAAACCGCCACAGAGGAGAACGAATAAAATTCAGATCAAATAGTAAAAAACAACAAAATGAAGCAGGCCCATATCCTAACCTGGCGATCGTAGAGCATTCAATGTGCCACCCAGGTCTTCCTCTGCCCCAGGGCGATTCCCAGGAAGGCTCTCCAGCTTTGGATCTCTTCCACAAAGCAAAATCTCTGGCGTCTCGTTTGTGTGAGCCTGAGTCATGAGGTTAAAAGTGACTCTTGCCTGTCCGTTTTGTACTAAATCGGTCATTTCCTCAATAATGTCACCACAAAAACGTGGAGAACCTTTTTGTATTTTCACATCTTACCCGGTTCTGGTTGAGAATCAGCGGCTCCTCCAAACTTGCCATAGCGTTCGCCGATGGACTTAATGTCAAAATACACGTCGCCTGCAGATGAAACGAGTGTCCACCAACTGAAAGCATTGGTATATCACAATTTTGCATTTCAGGCTCCGAGACGCCCACCTTCTCGTGCGGCGTAAGCGTGTCCGTTTTCGATGATCCTCTCAATGAAGGAGACGATCTGAGGAACGTTCTCAGTCACCCGTAAATACACTGCAGGAGGGATCACCTCCAAAAGAACATGCAATGTCATTTTCAAAGATTTTAGAGCTGAGGTCTATTTTCCAAATGTTTAATCACACACCTTTAGTGACAACATGTCCCTCTTGAATTCGTCCTCGTACAGCGATGCGATGACGGTTGAACAGATATTTTCCTGTAGGAAAAAGTAAAAAAACCCCAAATCACTAAACAGGTAGTTTTACTGATCTCTATTTTCATCATGCAAACTTACCTCCCAACTTCTTTTAATGATTTTGTCATCAATGTCTGTCACGACCATTGCGTGGATCACAGTGATTCCAAACAATCTGGTCAAAATCCTCTGCACAATATCAAACCTGACATATGAGCTGTAAGGAGATAAATGTAACAATTGTAAATCGAGGTCATTTTGTGATTTTCTTGTATTTCTTGCAGTTCTGCATTAATTATACTATTATATATTTACCAGGCGTGACCCAGGTGGGCGTGATCGTACACAGTGGGGCCACAGCTGTACCTGAGCAGGTTCACAGGAGTTATTGTGCATCGCTTCATACGTACAGCGCGTATTAGCAGCAATCACGTCACATACCAGGTAGCTACACCCTCTCTTGCCAGAATAAGAGGCTCTTTTTGTTTAGTCAGACTGTTGAAAACCTTCAATCCGGTGTCAAACCCGCTGGGTTTCGTCCATTTCGTCCCCGGATCGCTGCTGCACGACCCAGCGTGGACAGACCGAGCAGCACCAACGAGCCGGCGGAGGGCTTTAGCTTCTCTTAACACCGATCGCACTAAAGGGCTCCACATGGCGCTGTTTACCAAGCCTTATTTTACCAGTAAGAGTGGAATCACAAGTTGCACGGTAAAGAATATGCCGTGGTAACTATTCAAACTATTCGAGCCCTCTCTGTTTTCATGCTCTTCGCTGTCACCTCGCCTCTGAACCAGAACGCAGCATTTACGCACGATAAGAGTTTTCAACCAACTTACTTCCGGGTTTGTCAACCGGTCACCTGTTAGCAGAATTGTTTTAAAAAGGTGTCTGTAAAATACAAACAGCTAGAAAAATCTTTGATATTTAACTTTTGCGCAAAAGTGTGGTCTATTTACGTTTTATATTTGTAAAGCGTTCCTTGAATTGACGAATTTGGTTTTAAGAAATACAACCGCTCCAGTTCGGTCAGAAAAACGTAATGACTTTGGTAAAGAGACACTCATCTTTGGGAGTGGTCCTTCTTTGGAAATTTATCCGCGCTTCTCGCGAGAGTTCGAAGCCGGAAGTCCTTGGACGTATCATATGATTTGCTGTTGCCTGGTGGTCTTTCCTGAGTAGTTATGTCAAAATAATTCTGAAAGAAACGCTCTTTATAAGGACCTCGATAGTGTATCGTGGATGGGAATAGCCGAAGATGCAGAACATGTTAAACATAGTGAAGGGAACGGCTCTCGGCGTGGCTGAGTTTCTCACTCCTGTGCTAAAGGTAAACTTACACATGAGCTAGCTTGCTGAGAGATGTTGACTACTGTGACATAAAAACACATCACCAGCGCCTACCGGTAACAAGCACCTCGGTGTTCGTGTTTATTATCGTTTAATACATTTTATGAATGAATTATTCTGTGTTGGAATGTCATCTTATATACTGGTTAATTTCTGATCCATGTGTGGTGTTGTCGTTGCATTTTTATGATGGTGCTTTCGATTTCTTCTTTACAGGAATCCAAATTCAAAGAAACTGGAGTCATTACTCCAGAGGAGGTGTGAAAATATTCATTTAAAAATTAAAGCATCTATCTTTAGGTATTTTGTAACCTTTATCTCCCTTTTGTTC
>CAAE01014978.1:262325-278971 GCA_000180735.1 Tetraodon nigroviridis
TTTTGTTGTGGGTTTTACCAACTAATGCAATATCTTGTATAGAAAAAAAAACCACGTTGCATAATTCTGTGCTCTAACTTTATGATAGTCTTTGGACTTGTTTTTGGATAAAAGACAAAGGGGGAAATGGTGGCGAAAGAGGTGCTAGTGTTATTTCATGTCTCAACATAGGATATAAATGGGTATGAGATGAACCAAGGACATTTGCCGTCACGGTTCAATGTATGTTTATAGTATCAACAACAATAAATACCAATATTGTGCATGATTTGTGATTTCTCCCAGGGCTGCAGGGGAGGAAGTCAAGATCAAGCCGTATTTACCTGAGGATAAACAATTTCTCTTGACACGCAATGGTGAGAGGTAGCTTTTAATCTCATTTCACCCCAGTTTTGTCTGTCAATTATTCCAAAGAGAGAAAGTACATCTGCATCACGAAACGACTACTGCTAATGGCGTCTTTTAGCTTTGTTTTTTTGGGTTTTGTATTTTTTTAGTTCCCTGCTACAAACGTTGTAAACAAATGGAATACTCAGATGAGCTGGAAGCCATCATAGAAGAAGACGACGGTGACGGTGGCTGGGTGGACACGTACCACAACTCGGGTAGGAAAATGGCTTTGCGTGGCTTCCTGGAGCAGTCAAAACTATTGTACGATGATATTTACACTAACGGTCAAAGATGCATTATTAGAATAAGAAGTTTAATAAAGTCATGAATCAATCATTTTCCATTTTTCTATTTCCATTTATAGAAGTACATTATATTTATTTTTTAGATACATTGTCCATTCCGCCAAAACCTTTAGTAAGTAACTAATGACCAAGATGAAACTTTCTTTACTTTCACTTTTTTGGGGGGAGTCATTTTTTTTTTAATGTTTTTATAGAATGATGACGTTAACACGTGAAAACTAGTTTTTGGTTGATCGGGATAAAATGACATAAGATATGAACAAATGGTTGTGTTTGTCACAAAATGCTGAATTCATCATGCGTTCCAGCAGCAGTTTTAGGAGTCACAGATGCCGTGCAGGATATTTCACTGGACAATAACAAGGTATGCCTGCAATATTTCATCAGTTTTAATTTAAATACAGTGGAAAATTCATCGGCGTTTAACCTGACGTTTGCGCAACACGTTTGTGTACTTGGACCTCATAACGTGTGCTAAATCGTGCAGATTTATCCCTCAATGCGTCTAAATCGTAGGACAAGAATATGAATGCCACGTCTGCAACGTGCGCTGATGAGGACGGCGACGAGGATGATGACGACGACGGCGAAGCAGCAGATATGGAAGGTAGCGTATCTCTCTCCTGCCTAACTGCAGGTCTGCAGCCGCGTTGCCTCAGCTGGATGTTTCTGCGTCCTTTTAGAGTACGAGGAAAGTGGCCTGCTGGAAACAGATGAGGTAGGCACAGCTCCTAATGAACGGCGCCGTCGAGTATCCGTTGTCTTCGCCTCTTCCCATTAGACTCTGTGTGTCTGTGCAGGCAACCCTGGACACCAGCAAGATGATAGAAAATAAAGCCAAAGTGGAGTGTGGGAGTGAAGATGCCATCCTGCAGACGAGAACGTACGACCTGTGCATCACGTACGATAAATACTACCAGACCCCTCGACTCTGGCTCTTTGGATATGACGAAGTAAGTAGAAACCAACTTAAAAAGTCATGAAATTCTTCATTTTAGTCTGATATCTTGCCACAAATTACCTGTCATATTACTCGGACGCTGCTAGTGCAAAAAAAAAAAAAAAAAAACCCACTCAAAAAATGCATGAAGATTATAATTTGTAATTATAATAAAAAGAAATGCAACATACAACATCAAGACCTAAGGATGCATGCTTTATAAACGTGTTGAGGAGTAAACGAACTGCCGTGTTCTGCAGGACAGGCAGCCTCTGACTGTGGAGCAGATGTACGAGGACATCAGCCAGGACCACGTTAAGAAGACAGTCACCATTGAAAACCACCCACACCTTCCTCCACCTGCCATGTGCTCTGTCCATCCCTGCAGGTGAGGTCTTCAGGCAGGAGCCAGCTTACAGCCGGGACTTTTTTTTTATTCCATATTCTCCTAAAACATTCCGTTTTTTTAAACAAATGACCCTGATTCCAAAGTGGAAAGGGGCTTTCCTAGGATGTCACTTTTATTTGTTCATTTATTCTTTTTGCAGCGAAATGACTAAGAATGTTTTGCTGAATGTTCGTTTCAGACATGCCGAAGTCATGAAGAAGATCATTGAGACGGTGGCTGAAGGGGGAGGTGAGTTGGGAGTCCATATGTATCCTTTTGTGCGTAAAAACAACTTTTACAACTTCACTTTTACACTTCTACATTTTGGTTATTACGACACTTGTGTGGCTTCATCCTGCATGAACTGAACTTTGAGCGTGTCACACATGCAAACGTCTTGTGTTTAACCTGTTTGGTTGATTGTTTTGTCCGGTCTTTATCCCCTTTTAGCATAAAATAGCAAGACATTCCTTAAATCCTCCAAACTCGATCAAGTTCCAGTACACCTGAAAAAATGTCTGCTTAAAGTCTGGTAATTAAGTGGATTACGTGACGTTAAATTCGACACAGTCCTGCTAATTTGTGGTGAACCGGTTGTCACGACAACGCTATTCCAAGAAAATTCAATCAACGCCCGACTGGGAGCTTCTGTGCTTTCCCCGACAGCCCCTCAGTTTTTGGTCACAGGACTGAGAAGAGCTTAGTCTTTCCGTCTTTTAAACGTTCCTGTCGCTGCTCCATGTTTTCTTTAAGCGAAACGCCCAGGTATCTGCTGATTTTCCTCAAGTTCGTCCAGGCCGTCATTCCGACTATAGAATACGACTACACAAGACACTTCACCATGTAGCTTCCCAAGTGACGAGCTGCTCCTGCCGCTGTGCTCCGTGTTGCTCTGGCCTGGTCCGGCTACAACAGCTTTTTGTTGCTAGGAGACGGTGTCTCACTGTACTCCACCTCAAATGTGTTGGAAATCTGTTTTGAAAAAACAACTTTCAAAGGAACAGTCCTGCGTTTTGGAGGGAAAATGACTATTTTTTTGAAGAGATTTGAGTGAATCTATTGGCAGTTTGACGACTATGTTTGTATTTTGGTAATCAGAGTCAGTTTCCACGACAGTTTCCAGGGCAACAGCACGCGCTGTTGTACTCCAAAGGGTCAGACTGTTCCTCTGTTGGTTGTTGCAAAGATTGGCCTCATTCTGCGCCGCTTCAAATGTCGTGGTTCCAGTGAGAAACCAAATACAAATGCATTTTTCAGTATCGGCAGCATTAACGACAAACCGCACTTGTAAAACGATTACCTGCAGCTGTCGTAGGTGACCAGTCAACGCCTCGTACCCTTCCATCTGATGAATGTAAGTCCAATATTCACTCTTTTGCCTCCAGATTTGATATCAGCTCCTAAGCACCAACAGCAATTTCTCATAATTAAGGAAATATTCAATTCAAACTATTACCTGCAATTAGGGTTAAACTTCTTGTTGGAAATGTCCAATGATATTTTTTTTTTTCTGCGAATGTTATTAAAACCTCTGTAGAGACAGCAGCTGTTTATAACAATGTCACACCTTTGTGGTGGTTATTGTAGCTTCTGTTCTGCTGTAACAGTCTGAGGTGAAGCTCATCCCGATGCCAGTTTGTCTTCATGTTTCAGTTTTGTGAATGTGTTAAAAGACAGGACCTGCACTCACCTCTAAGCAGTAGCCAATGTTTTGGATCATTTTTTTTTTTTTTATCATCAATTTCTACCCTATGCTATTCCTGTCAGATTTTTAATATTTTTCTGCCTTTTCTTTTTTTTTTTTCTTAATCACAATGTCATGTTTGCGAAGGTTGACCGTGACCTCTATAGGCTGCTATTTCAAAAAACAACTTCATTTACATTTTAGTTCTTCTGCGTTCCAATCAAATCTTTGAAAATGTACTTTTCTTTTTTTTCCACAATATAAATACAAAAAAAACCCAAAACAAAACAAGGATATATGTGTGTTTGCAGTAACATTAGAATTGACAGAAATTATTAGCTTCAGTAATCTTTGCTGTCTCATGCTCGGGTTAAATATTCACTCTGTACTACCTGTTGGTCCAGTCTCCAGATAGGAAATACTCAGCAGTATCACATCCAACATTTTAAGAGTATACTGTGTACATACTAATAAATAAAAATACTACCAAAAGTATTGACCAAGTGTTTGTGCTGATGAGTAAAAAGTAATGGGATAAATCATCTGTGGTGGATTATCAGTTTTATTGTCAATCACTAAAATCGACAGATAAAACCTTTAAAATGTACATTAAAGCGTATAGAATTTGAACTAGGAATTCATTATAAGATTAATATGATCCTAGGCTTCTGTCTTAAACCTGTAATAATTTGCTTTAAAAAAAAAAACAAACAAATTCGCAAACTCAAATTATTAAATAAAATTTAGGATTTAGACGGTTTTTCCGGTTTAGACAGATGCGTTTTATTGTGAAGGGGGATCGGAAGTAGTTGCCCCTAGTCAGCGTGAAATAAGCGCACATTCTGGTCAAAAGACAGAGTCCGTGTTCGTTTTTTTTTTTTTTTATAATTAATATACACTGACGCGTTCATTTACAAAATATAACGCTTCATATCACATGCAATCAATTCAGTCTGCATAAGTGCCTCCACTTTGAATACGCTACTTTTAAACAAAATAACATGTAACCATTGGCAGAAAGCGCGACCAACTTATATTGCATATTTTGAAAATCTACAGCCTTTATCCTAAATGCTTTTAAATGTTTGATTTTGACGTAACATATAAAGCCAAATTATTAAATAAAGTAAAAATATTTTTCAAGTTATAAAAACAAATAATTAAAAAAAAAAAAAAAAAAAAAAACAAAAGTCATTGGTTGCTGATCCTCTTATCCCCGGAGGATGGCAGTAGTGCGCCACTACCATTACTATCGCTCTTCAAACCACAAGTGGCGAAGAAGAAACGGAGCCAGCCGCTAACAGCGACCGTCAGTGTGGAGGTCACGCTTTCCGGGTCCACCATGCGGGCGCTGTATGCGACCCTTTTGCTCTGCGCCTACGGCTTTTTCTTCAACCTTCGCCCGTCGGAGCCTTTCCTCACCGCCTACCTGATGGGACCAGATAAGAACCTGACCGAGACGCAGGCGAGTCAGCTTCGGTGGCTTTAAACTAAAACCAACGGTTGCTTTCATCATAATAAACGTAGCGATGCAATAACACACACATTTAGCATTGTCGGTGTAGCAGTGTTCTTTAAGAGGATCACATTTGAGGCTTTTTTTTAAAAAAATTACAACTTGTATTAATTTTCCACTTTAAAAAGAATTTAGGGCAGTTGTCTTCCATAGCAAATATAATTTGCACTTCTAAAATTATTAAGTAAAATATGCAGTTTATTAGCAAAATCATACTGCTATTATTGTCTTACGAACAAGTTTTTAAATTTTTTGAAGTCCTTTCATTGCTCGTTTTGTTTCTTGAGTTTTTTTTAAAGTAATAAAAGTGTTTAATATTGTTTAGGAATTACATATGTGCGTTTTTATTGCTTGAATATGGAAGATGCTTGAGTCAGCGACACACTTGAATTACGCAGAACACACTTTCTTAATACATGTCATGACCTCTGACCTGTCTCTCCTTTTTCTTACCTTTTCAGCAATGCTTTTACTCCGATACAACTTCAGTAGTGACATTTTAGGTCTTTTAGACATACAATGGAATAATGATAACAACTTGGAAAAGATAATCTGGAAATCCTCTGGAATTTCGGTCTGATCCCTAAATAATCACTTCCAGCTCACTGGTCAGGGTTAGGACATGGAAAAGGCCAAATTCCCCACCTCTGCAGTCGGTATAATGGGATGTTTATTTGGGTCAGTCTGGGTTTGCTCATTAAATAAAACTGAGCAAAATGAACGACTTTAGAACAAATTTGGCTGTTTGGTTGTTTATGAAGCTGGGATGGATTCACTCTTCTTTTTTTTGTAATTGTGACATTTTATGGGTCGATTTCTGAGCACGAGTAGCACCTCACAGTCCGGCGTACAAACACCGTTCTGATAAACTCCAGAAAAACCGAACCACAGTAGTAGATAAAAACAAAAATAGAAATAACCTTAAAACTGCCATGGTAACCACAATGATTGCGTACCAGACTCCCCAGTTGTCAGATTACTCTCCAGTTTAACCATTTTCTGTTCAAGGAACTAATACATTTCTAAAACCTGCCTTTTATTTGCTTTCAGCCAAACTGGACTGTAAATTTTATTTAGGTGTTTATTTTTATTTGAAATGCTGTCGTTGTCTTTTACAGGTGGTGAACGAAATCTATCCCATATGGACCTATTCCTACCTGGCACTGCTCTTCCCCATCTTCCTGGCGACTGACTACCTCTGCTATAAACCCGTGTTAATCCTCCAGGCTACTAGTTTAGTGGTCACCTATTCTGTGCTGCTGACAAAGAGAAGCCTCATAGCCATGCAGCTCATGGAAGTCTTCTTCGGAGTGGCCACAGCCTCGGAAGTAGCCTACTTCTCTTATATCTACAGCATCGTTGAACCAGCACAGTACCAGCGTGTGACCAGTTACTGCCGCAGCATCACCCTGTTTGGCTCAGCCGCCGGATCGGTGGCCGGGCAGCTCCTGCTGTCCGTGGCTAAAGTTCAGCTGTCCTACCTTTTCATCTTTACGCTGGTCTCTGCCGCCGTAGCCTTCCTGGCCCCTTGGTTTCTCCCAATGCCTAGGAGGAGCTTGTTTTTCCACAAGATCCCAGCCACAGTGGACCATGAACCGCGGTGTAATGGTTCCACGCTGTTGCAGAACGGCGGCGATGTGGAGAGCAGGGTCCCTCTGAACAGCCACAACAGCACCACGGTGGGTACGGCGGCGTTGGAGACTTCCAACTGTACGCTCATGTCGCTCACCGGAACCTTTAGTGAAATCTGAAATTCAGAGAGAGTTTTTTTTTTTTTTAACTGCGCAGAGATTCCCGGATGAAGAAAAGCACAGGACCGGTCTCGTGGGCGTGCTGCGGGTGTTGTCCACTGACTTTGTGCAGTGCTACAAATGCCCCACTCTGCTGTCCTGGTCGCTGTGGTGGGCGCTAGCTTACTGCGGCTACTTCCAGGTCATCAACTACACGCAGGTACTGTGGGAGAAAGTTCGGCCGTCCCAAGAGTATGAAATCTACAACGGCTACGTCGAAATGCTCTCGACACTGTTAGGTAAGGGTTCCCTACTGTCATAATAATCTTTCTTTTTCCAAGAAAGGAATCATATTAGCTTAGGGCGGCTAAGGTTAGCTCAAGGTCATTCATTATATGTTTTTGCTCGCTTCCAGGAGCTCTGGCGGCCCTGCTGGTGGGATACCTACCCGTGCGTTGGGCTCTGTGGGGGGAGCTGGTCTTGTGCGGCCTGTCCATGCTGATGGCAGTGAACGTGTTCATCATGGACATGCTGAAGGACATCTGGCTGTGCTACAGCTCGTACGTTGTCTTCAGAACCACGTACATGCTGCTTATAACTGTGGCCACGTGAGTACAAACTCTTCCTGCTGAATAATCACTCAGTAATAATAATCAATAACGGCTGTTGAGGGTTAGGTCTCCTGTATTTAGCACAAATTGGGCTAATTTTAAACATCTTTGATAGTCAGTGACGGGCAATATTTGATTGGCAACAGTTTATGTTAAAGTCTCATATTGTTATTCTTTACACATGGGAACTGTAGCACAAAAAAAGCACATTTCTTTCAAAAATGAAAAAGCCCAAACTGTTATTGTGTTCTTACATTTACTTATAATAAAGTCCATCCAAAAATAAAATAAATAAAGTCCCTCCTTTAGGTTGTTTTGCATAAGAAACACGTTCCACACATAGTCGTTGACCAAAAAAACGCTGCATTTTATGCACGTCACTGTTTATCGTCATTAACCCACCCCAAATATCGCTTTGGTAAATGGTTTTTTTTAACAGATTTGTTATTAACGGTCGCATGCTGATGATGATAATGTTAATTTTTGTTGAACCAAGCCCAACTGTGAAGGACAAAGCAATCATCTTCTTGTTTGCGTGCGTCTCCTGGTGTGACGCAACATATCTCACACCGTCAAAACCCACGAAAAATCATCAGGAGTTTGGATAAACAGCGGGTGTTGTAGGTTTCTGACAAATCATTCTGTTCTTCTGTGTTTTATTATTCATTCACACTGTTAGGAAAACAGTATCACAGGAACAGCTCGACAGTGATGAGACGTCACACGCAGACTCAAATGTCAGATAAGATCATTGTTGAGTCGTCCCACAGTGGAGAAATTTGAAAACTGTTTCAGGGAAAAACAAGAGTGTTTAGTCAAACACTGTTCAAACACACTGGGCGTCTCTTCAGACCCCAGAGACGCGGCATCTGGAGCAGCCTTGAGTTCGCTCTCTTGCTAAATGGTGTTTCGACACGATTGCGGGACCAGTTGCTACATGGAAGCTTTTTTTTTTTTTAGCTTCCAACGTTGTAAAAGTTTTATTGTAGACTCTATTTAGCAATCTTGGAGTAAAAATTCAATACACCTCCCTTTTATATACTTATTTGTTCTCTCTGCTAAATTAGTCTCACAAATTTGTTGGAAAACAATTCTTTTCAAAGTAAAATCGGCAAACATTCACCTTTATCTACGTTTTTTTCCTGTACATTTGAACAACTGTAATTTTTCATTGGCCATAAAACTCCAGTGTTACTTCTTATATCTCCATATTTAAATATTCTGTTCATTTTCCATGATGTGTCAGCAGCAGCGCAGATCCACAGCTTCTGCTTACATTTTATGTCTCTCTCTCTCTCTCTCTGTCTCTCTCTCTCTCTCTCTTTCTCTTCTCCCCCCATCCCCGATGAACCAGGTACCAGATTGCAGCCAGTCTAAGTATGCGGCGCTACGCCCTGGTGTTTGGCGTGAACACCTTCCTGGCTTTGCTGCTTCAGTCCCTGATCACCCCTGGTAGTGGTGGACTCAGCTGGACTTGGTCCTTGAAGTCTTCACTCAGGTCTGGAGGTCATATCCTGTGGTATTCAATCTGCGTTCACCATTTATATTTCAACTTCTTTTCTTTTATCCCTTTTCCCCCCCTCAGTTCTTCATCTACGCTGGGTACTTTGCCTTAATATCTTTAGTCTTCCTCTTCGCTGGGCTTTGCAAAGTGTTCTCCAGGAGGCGCTCTGGGCAGGAATCCATGGAAAACAGTTCGACAGGGGTGGAGACAGACTCTCCTCCGATTGGTGCCTCAGAATCCCACGTCCAGAAGAACACCACCAGTGTTGACGTAAATGGTCATTTCCCCGCACAGCAGAGCTGAACAAAGGAGCTCCAGATCAATCACAAATCCCTCGGCGTCATCCCCCCAGTAAAGCTGATGGTTATTAAAATGTTCCAGCATACGATAAACGTGCCTGAGGGGGCACGTTGATGATGACGTTTGTTTTCATACAGGCAGGTGTGAAGCTGCTATTTCCCCCCCGACCTAGCGTGGCACAGGCCAGATTTGACTTGAGCTTGAATTTAAATAGAGATGCGGGTTCCTGCACAGCTGTTACGATTTTTCACATTTTTAGTGCCTTGCACCTGGATGAGCGCTTGACATCACAGCAAGAAATTTGTTCTATCAGTACTACATAGTACTAGTACTGTCTAGTGCTGTGTGCTGTATTACATTTGACACCAGCTAAGAACTGTACATCTATCCATCCATCTATCCATCCATTTTCTTCCACTTATCTGGGGTCGGCCAGCCCCCCCCCTGAGCCACCTCATCTGACTCCTCTCGATGCGGAGGAGCAGCGGCTCTACTCCGAGCTCCTCCCGGATGACCGAGCTTCTCACCCTTTCTTTAAATGGAGGGCCCAGCCACCCTACGGAGGAAACTCATTACTGCAGATGCCGCACCGATCTGACTATCGATCTCCTGCTCCATTTTTCCCTTATTTGTCTGAAAATCCCCCATTTGGGGCAGGACCACCTCCTCGACCCGGAGAAGGCTCTCCACCTTTTTCCAATTGAGAACCACGGTCTCAAATTTGGAGGGGCCTTGGCGGAGTCCAATCCCCACTGGAAATTATTCCAAATCCACAAAAACACATGCGGATTGGTTGGGCAAACTCCCATGCACCCTCAAGGACCCTGCCGAGGGTGTAAAACGAGAACAATTTCTTCTAGATACTATATTTCTTTTTTATTTGGCGGGTGAGGGTTTTGAATAGGGGCAATCTGTTGATTTGTATTTTTGTTGAGTTTTGTATACTGTTAAATCTTTTGACGTTAAACTCAAACGTGCTGATTGCTGCTGTCTGTGCCTTGAAGGTCAAAACGCACAAGTGTTTGAAAGTAAGACCAAACATCCATTTATCCAGCTCTTCATACCCAGTGTGCGTTCCCACAGTTACAAGCTCATTGTAAAAGGCACTTTGGAGTTTAGTTACGCTATCTACCTGTAGCCCTTTAAAATAGATCATTTTCATGCCTCAAAAATATTCTGTAACGCTAGCTCTGTACTCTTCTAAAATCAGAGTTGCTATACTGTAGTAGATTAGCTGTATTTAAACTGTGTATTTTCCAGATAACATTGTTTACATTGTCCGCACAAGAAAGTGTACAACACTTAGTGATATTAGCTTATTAGTGGCGCCAACGACTCATGAAACTTTGTTTTGCGAGCAAACATAGCCTTATTATGAAACCATAAATGTTAAAGCAGATCTATTATTCAAAAATGTATAAATGTATGTTATGCTGGAAATCCACGGTTGCATCCACAAGCGTTAAGAACACACAGGGGTATTCAGATGAAACGCACAGCCCTTAGAAATCGTGCACATCGTTGTTGAAGTGAAATAATTAGGTATTGCACTGTACCGCCTGATGCAGAGAGTATGTAATTGTCTTTGTGTTTTCTGTCTTTTGTAATAATTACTTGAGGGGGGCGTAGGTCTGAGAAGCTATGTTTAGAGCTGCTGGTTTACACAACAGCAAAAATGGACAAGGTCATACGAGGCCATTGTTATTTGTGCCCGTTGGAGCTTTACTGTTTTGAATTTAGGTATTCTGTGTCTCCCCAAGGACGCAGTTCCTACTGAATATCCACTGAAATGTTTGCACTTATTTTATATTTATACTTACACAACGTGTAAGATTTGTTGAGAAAGTAGAAACGTGTCATGTGACTGAGAGTGAAAATATTTTATAAACACATTCTAATGATCTTTATAAATTCTGTTGTATTTCTACCTGAATATCTTTAAATGAAGACAAACTACATTAAATCCAACACGGTGTCCTTCATTTTTAAAATACCCTGTATGTGCATTAGAACTATGGAAAATGTTCAGCTTGTAATGGGAGTACTAACACGTTCCAAGTACAGTAGATATAATGATCTTTTATAAATATTTTTTTAAAAAGTCAAGACCCTAGAGCTTTTATAGTTTCTAGAATATTTCATACATTTTAGAAAATGTAACTTTATTCTAAATTTTAAAAACAGCTCTAAAAGTGGCACCACTGTGCTGCTGTTTTAGTAATGATGACAAGAAACAATGGCGGCGTGGCATTCATTTTATATAGGTCATTCTAAATGTTTTGAGTTTAAGTCTACTGTTTAGTTTTGTAAAAAAAAAAGGTGAGCTTTTAGGGGAAATACCCTAAGTGAGGAGTGTCAGGTAAGGCTCCAGATCACGGTGAGGAAGCCCATGATACCATTCAGGACAGCAACACCGTGGCCCAAGCAGGAATCATGCGCAGATGCATCTCTATGGAAACCAGAACACACAGATTAGGTAAGTCTTTGACTGAGGTACCATAAATGAAGGCTTGAAGTGTTGAATTACTTTATAAATGCATCTGTTTACCTGCATTTGTCCTGCGTCAGTGACAGAAGAAGCCCTCCAGACTGCTCAGGAGAGTCAATGTAGGTGAGAGCCCACGAGAAAACAAAGCAGACGCATCCTATGGACACCGATAGCGCCAGAATACTCCAAAAACCTGCGTTCATTATGAGGATTTATGGGAAAAAATATAAAATCAATGCAATCATTTTCTCCAATGTTTTTTTCTGTAAAAAGCACCCTAATTAAAGTATACCAAAATCTTCTTCCTCAAGTTTATTATAATTTTACCAACTGTTAAATGTATGAAACACTGCAAAATTCACCACAGATGTTTAAAATAAAAAATGCAGCTGCCAGCAATGAGACCTTAAAAAATTAAAGCAAGTTTCTTTGTTAATTAATTTTTGGTTATTCCTCATTTAGAAGTCACTGGACACCTAAATTACATTTTTTATGTTGGTGTATTTCTATGTAACTTTAATACAATTATAATTGGATTTCTTTGTGCTTCTTTTTTTGCAGCTTTGGCTTCATGCATCTCATACCAAGTTGATGAAGTTAATTACCCAGAATCCATTGTTCTGTTCCACCGTGTCCTCTCACTGTCTCTGCTCGCAGCTCTTGAAACATAAAAAAAGATAAATCTATTGGAGAAAATGTATAAAAGTGGATTTTGTTATCAGCTACATTCATTCACTTTTAGTTTTTCTTTAAGTATTTGCACATTTACATTTTATACTGTTGGCTAATTTTTTTTTGGAGTCTTGATTCATTATTTGATAGTCAAAATTATAGTATTAAAGTATTTATAGTAATAAAGTATTTCTTTCTAAAATTATAAATATGTATCTCAAAATAGTACTTAGGTTTTACCAAACCCGTGGCGCGTGCAGCCACGCGCGCCGGCACGCGCATACCTTTGAGGATGGGGTAGGTGAGCGCGCACAAACATCCAGCGGCCGCCATGGCCGCGGCCGAGCCCAGCACCGACAGTCCCACGGACCACCACAGTCTGGGACCCGTTCTGGTTCTGAGCTGCAGGTCCGCGGGCTCCAACTGTGGGTCCAGGGTCTCGGAGACCTCAGAGACGCTGGGCTCCGGCTCATCCTCGAAAGAATACGATCGCCTAAAATTTGAAACGTGTCTGTGTTTTGCACCCCTTGACATTTGTGTGCACTTTAACTTACTAACGTTTTTAGTAAAGTAAATATTTACTGTAGTTATCGCTACGCTGATATTAACAAGCTGCCACTGACTGACCGAGCAGAAAGCGCTGCACTTTCTCCGGGGGAACTTTTTCCAAATCTCACTTCCGCAAACAAACACTGTCCCTCCAGCACTTTCGTCATCGGTCGTGTTAAATCCACACTAGAGCCTACATAAAACAGTACTTAAAAAAACACACAACAACTATTAAACATGTTGATTATATTATATTGATTGCGTGCACGAACGTAGTTTTTGAAAAAAAAAAAAAAAAAAAAAAAAGAAAAAAAAAAGTTTATCGTTCTTTAGAAAGCGAAACTCACCAAGGTAAACCGCTAAAGCTTAATGTTATTTATTTTCTCTGATTAATTTTGCTTTTCCTATGCGTTTTTACTGCCATTTGGTCCGCCGCGAAGTATATTTGCTATTTTTAAACCAATAATGTACGTTTGTAACATAGTGATGCCAACATTTTTAGGAAAAAATGAATCGATAAATAATGTATGTGTATATTTGAGCCAAAACAGGACAATTGTAGCTTTTGAATACAAGAAGTATCCTCTATATCGAATCGTATCTACAGCAATCAATACAATTTATTTACTATTACAATAAACAGACAAACTCAAAAAAGACCAGGGCCATATCGAAAAATTAAGTCTACGAGGCGGGTTTAACAACAGCAATGTTTTATACTTTTGGGATACTGCGTTTATTTCCCCAAAAATCATGAGATGTTCGTCACACTGTGCTTTTATTGTAACACAGCAAGTTCGGAGGAAGTGAATGCGTTTATTCTGAAAATGCTAAACAGGAAAAGGTGTTGACGCAGATAGATTTGTTGCTGTCAACACCGCGGAACAAGTCAACAGTGGTCACGGACACGTTTAGATGTTTTTTGCCGATTAAAAGCATCTTTTCGTTAACGGTAAATGACAATTTTTCCATTCTATTTAATTGCGAACATAATTTAAACTATCGGGTCATAAATAGGCAATGACGGCCCGAAGCGGCTCTGGTTGTTGCAAAGCTAATTTGTTCTAATAACACAGGTTTACACGCCAAGGATATTAATTTATTTGTGTTTTATGTCGCAGTCTCAGGCGAGATAAAATAGCTGCACATTGACTGTAAATATGTATTCATAGTGGTAAAGTTTAAATATTGCCTTGCTAAGATTTTGAGTTTAAACGACTGAAACCTTTGTTCGCTAGGTTAGCAGGATTAGCTTTTCTATGTCAACATTTAAACAATAATATAAATGACCCACATTTTAAATAAACATTTTAACACTTCTTTTACTTGACTAGTTTGGCTTTTACTATTGTTGAAAAAATGCCAAACAGCTCTGTTTTTTGCTCATGAGGATACAGATAAAAAGAAAAATAGAATTTTTAGCACCCGATATAATCCTCATCAGGATGCTGCATTTAATAGAAAATAAGATCTTGTCCTTTTCCGAACTGAGTAGTTCTATTTTTCCGATGCGAATTACTTTCTTCATCAGGGCCAGTATAGTATATTAATAAAATTATTATTTAGTATTCTTGGATACACAATTTGTTAAAAAAAAAACAACACAAGATCTGCGCATCACATTGCACCACAGCTTAGTTTTGTAAGCAGAAACCACATATCACATGGGCACAAAGGAACCCAGAAACCTAGAAGGAGTGCAAAAATGCCATCGCTTTATTTGCTGACAGGTTAATAAAACAACACAAAAAACAAGTGTTTTTTCTCTAGAAACTGCTGATTCAATCCTTTTCGCATTCTTTTCTATGAATGCATGGGAAGTTCAGACATAAGACTATATTTAAAATGTTCTTCCGCATTAAGAGCTGATTTTTTTTTTTTTTTATAGCAGCACTGGCGAATACATGCAAAAAAAAAAAAAGAGAGAAAGAATAGGAACTGTGGCCGTCTACATCAGCGTGAGAACAGTGGCGGTTCATTGTGCATTCGTGGTTGGTCAGCAGCAACAAGCTGACTTTGTCTTTGGGTTAGTAGCAATATTTATTTAAAGCAACATGCTGTCAAGCAGCATTACATCACAGCCAGGGCACACTGAGGCGAAGTGGATGGGGATTGGGAGATAAATGAAACGTGTGAGATGATGAAGAGATGAGAAGTCTTGAATTTAGATGTAGCTGCATTATTCAAGTGTCACAAGCTCGCTGACATCTTCCTTGTTTAATCAGCTGAAGGATTTGAACGTACGCTCCGCAGCTTGTGTTACCATACCCCTTCCAATGCATTTTCCCTTGACATGAATAATGCAAATGCATTAAACAAGTGTTATCAGCAACAATTTAACAATTTAGCAACAACTGGAAAAAAAAAAGGAACATTTCATTATTGTGTCGGTCACAATTAAAAGATTTTTTTTAAGTAAAAGATGCTAAAAAAGATGCAAGACTCCACATGTGCTAACATTAACTAGCGTAGTTCACTGATACAGGCTGTGGTTTGAAAAAAATGTGTCTTTGTTGCTTCAGCAGGTGATATATTCTTTATTATTTCTCCAGCCTCACTAACCTCAGCGTTCCTTATGTGTTGCAGGTTTTTGGACCATTCATTTGCACCTGGGTGTTGGTGTTAGTTTTGTGTGAATTTGAGCCACCACTTAGTGCCCTCCTGCAGTGACTGCGATGTCTTCGGAGCTGCTCGTAGATTTGAGTGAAGACCCTGCGACTGCACAGTTGGGACAGCTGACGTTGGCCACCATAGAGGACCGGGAGTGGCCAGCGGATGAGTCTCCTCTCAGTAAATCAGGTAAAGGATCCTCAACGACCCTTATCACAACAATTATACTAGTTTGTTCAACTGCTGTCGCAAAGCCTGAAGTTACAAATTTGTCTTATCTTTGTATGTCATAAAGACATTCCTTATAATTTTTTACAAGAAACTGACATTGTTTAAAAACCTCCCTTCTATATTTTTTGCAGTACTGAAAATTGTTTTGTTTCATGTAACGTGAACTGCATTCTGTGGCGTTAATCATGGAGTAGCAAGACTGTTTTCCTGGCTTCAGGGTAGAACGCTGCATGAGAGTTTTCTGCATATTTTACTGCATTTTTGGTAATTACTTGTTTCTATGCACGTTCCAGACACAGACCTCTCACATGAACCTGGCTCCCCCCACCTGCCCTGGGACCATCCGTTCTATGACATTGCCAGACATCAGATCATTGAAGTGGCAGGTCAGGCTTCCCGTAACTAACACATCTCAACTGTAACTCGGTGACCTTAACGGTTACTTTCTGTTTTTACCCGTTCAGCTATCATTAATGGAAGGTCTGTGTGCTTGGGGTGTCTCTCTTTGCGGCTGTCTGAAAATCTTACCACTTGCACTTATCTTTCAAGAGCCATGTCTGCTCGGGGAGGGTGGGTGTTGAGGGCGAAGGCTGGGCTGGGGGCTTCTGCAATGTTAAAGAAATGGAACACTATGAAAAGCAGACTAATAAGGAAAAAGTTGAGCCTCCTGAGAAATAAAATGACGGTGAACACTGATGCCGCACATGAGCAGTGGCGGACATTTCGGG
>CAAE01014978.1:288173-301975 GCA_000180735.1 Tetraodon nigroviridis
TCGCTGGCGTCACGACCAGGTGCTGAAGGCAATCGCTGAGTCTATCAGCTCTGCCATGGATGGCAGCAAGCGCCTCCCCTTACCGGGTCGCGGAGTTAGGTTTGTCAGGGCCGGAGAACAGCCCCCTCCCCAACCAAGGGCCCAACCAGGCCTCCTCGCAACAGCAAGGGACTGGTAACTAAGGGTTGACCTGGGGAAACAATTAAAGTTCCCGGTAAACATCGTGGATACCAACCTGAGGCCAGACATTGTTCTGCACTCAGAGTCATCCAAGCAAGTTATCCTGCTGGAGCTGACTGAGCCCTGGGAGGAGAGATTGGAGGAAGCGTACAAGAGGAAGGCAGGAAAGTACGCTGAGCTGGTGGAGGATTGCCGCAGAGTAGGGTGGCGCAGTAGATGCCTGCCTACAGAGGTTGGGGGTAGGGGCTTTGCAGGGAGGTCACTCTGCAAGGCCTTTAGCCTCCTGGGCATCACAGGCATGCGCAGGAGGAAAGCCATCTGCGCGGCCTCAGAGGCTGCAGAGAGGGCGTCCAGATGGCTGTGGATCCAGCGGGACAAGCCGTGGACGAGTGCTTATTGGACACAGGCCGGGAACTGATCACTCCCAGTCAGGTCGCCTGGGTGAGGGGGTCTGATGTTGAAAGACCCGAAACCCCCGAGGACCCCAGGTACTATCACTGACCATGTGTCCAAGACCTCCATCAATAGGTGGATTTAGCAATCAATAATTAGATCTTTGAGTTCAGGTCATGAAAAATGGGAGCAAAAACAAAAGTGTAAAAGTGTTGGGTATAAATTTTACAGTGTACTTTTAAACTGGTTTTGGTGTCTAATTTGGTGGAAATATATTACAGCAGTGTTGTATCTTTTTTTCTGTCTTTTCTGGAAAGTCTGTTATGTTGCAATCAGTCTGAACCGTTGACCAGCTCGTTGACACTGACAAACGTGTTACTTTGGAGGTCAAAGGTCCTGAAGATCTTTACAAAAGTTTCATTTTGACTCATTCCAACCTTTCACTGACAAAAATAAGTTCAAAAAATAGAACTGCATCCATTAAATAAACCAAAAGATTCTGCTAACTACGCTGCGACCGAAGGCGGGTTCCTCTAATGCAACATCGCCGAAAAATTCCGTTATAATGCAACGTCTCCCCAGGACGTGTCAACAGAGTCTCTAGCAGGTTTGTTACACCGCAGCATTTAAAGGAAGAGCAGAGAGAGACGATAACACACCTCTGAAGGGAGACCTCCAGACTGGGACCAGGTAACAACTCTGCATGCTTCTTTCCGCTGAACTGCTGCTGTGGGAGCTTCTGTGCTAACGTCTGTCTGAGCCGGCCGACGGCAACGAGCTTATTCTGATCTGCTTCTGCGCCCACTGTTGCCCAAATGGGAAAGAAACCAACAACAGACCATATAGATTTTCAATCTTCTGTTGTAAAATATGGACACTCCTGAGCCATCCCTGCGGTGTAGATCATTTAGAACTGTGTTTTTCTTTTAAGCCAGCAAACCAACACGTCTTTCCTCCAGGGCAGCTACTTGTGCCCTGATCGGTTTTGAGGTTTGTTCAGCGGCTGTTGAGATCCTGGAGCACCAGAGAGATCAAAACAGCCTGAAATGGCCTAAAATGAGCAGTGTAAGGACGTGCAAGCGCTCCCTTTTTTTCCCAAACATTTGTGAATGTCAGGATACAGTTTAGACCCAGGGAAATATTCCTATCCGACCACCAAAGGTCATCTGGACGCTTTCAGAAGAACTCATCAGCTGACGTTGGCAGAACACTTCCGCAGCCTGTCTGAGCGTTTAACTTTCAGCATAGATCGCAGCTACATTTATTTAAATTCTGACTCGCAAGCTTTTGTGAAGCAATCAGTTGTCTAATGTCATTTTGTTTCAGTATGTTAAAATATATAGAAACATGTTTTTCATGTAGAGATGCTGAGAATAAGGGTAAAAATCAGCTATTGGTGCAACTTTAAAAAATTAGAGTAAAACACCAAAACATTCAATGAGGCTGAGTGCTTTAAATTTGCTCTAAACATAATTCACATATTTAATGCTTTTATATTGCTCACTTCTCTTCATCCAGGGGTTAGAGTTGACTCCCAGACTTTAAAATGAGAACTGCAGTGTGCGCCGTCCTCTTTCTGCTGCTCTTCTATCAAGGTACGTGTCTTTGCTGTTAAACATTCTGAATCCTGAAATATGTGAAGATCAATTATAAAAACAATTTCTGTCTATTTTGCATGTATGTATATATTTTTAAAATTGAGCTAAATTACACTTTTTCACAGCTTTTCCAAATGTTGTTATGCCATGTACATTTTTACACACAAAGATTTATTCCTTAAAAATTATTACATACCCAATAAATAAAATATACATGACCACAATGTCAATAATGTCAATCATCCAACCAGCCCCCCCTTCCCCCTCCTTTTTTCCTTTAAGTCTGAGTCTGTCTATTATTTATTGGGCTATTATTAATGATTTCTTTTACAGGAGAAGCCTTGCGGTGTAACTACTGCTTTGGAAAAGGGACCACCCTCTGCACAGCAACTAGTGTGCAAACCTGCTCACGATTAGCTAATGCCTGTGGTGCTGTCATTCTGGGAAGCCCCCTGAGTAAGTCCTCCACGGTGATAAAGATGCTGGAAATGTATAGAAATGTGGAAAAAGCCCCTCACACCAATACATTAGATCCTCCAAAAACACTGTCGACCAACAATGTTTTGGAAGAGGGGGAAAAAAGTTAATAAAATTGATTTTATTATTGGATTAGATTCAGCCTGGTGATAAATAAACATGTCCGTAATTAGATTCATTTTGTTTTAATTCCCCAGACTCTTCGTTCCGTCAGTGCATGAGCATGGCGGTCTGCCAGGGGTACGTCCAAACACCAGGGGCCTTTGCCCAGTGCTGCTCCACCGACCTCTGCAACTGAGCCTACAGCTACGCATGTGGCATCCCGCGGTTGCTGAGTTTATTTGGCATCTTATTGCTGCTTCACTGCTGTAATAAACCAAAATCAGAAACTATCAAATAAAGGCTTGGTATGCCACTTTATATACATACAGACATGCAGCACGCAAACAAAGAAAAAGACATTAAATGCTTAAAAATAGTAAGATAAAAATAAGCTAATAATAATAGTAATCTAAGATGTATTGTATGTGAAGTGTTAATAAATTATATTAGTTTTTATATTTAATAAACAGTCAGGCGTAGTCCTGGTTACTGCCGCTAGATGGCAGTAAAGCTCCGTGTAGCGGGAGTGGTCGCTGGGCGTCAGAACGTCAAAACGCACGAAATTTGAACGAAATTGAGACACGCAAGCAAAGGTCTGAGTGCCATTTAAGGAGCTTTATTATTTATTTACCCAGAAATGATCACCTTTGGTTTAATAATGGATTGGACAGCGTCGAATAACTTGACGACTGGGGCAACGTATGCGGACGATTCCTCACTGCAAGAATGGTTTATTAATGATAGTTTGTATTAAAAGCACACGCAAACCATTAAAAAAATACAAGAAGCTGCATATGTATAAGTCAGTTATCTGTGTATGAATAATTAATTACCGTACTCAACCATGATTTTAATGGAATTTTAAAAAAAACCCAACATGTTAATGATTTTCCTAATGCAGCTGTAGGAAAGGTACAATAAATTCCAGCTGAAAATCTGAAGCATCAACTACACCAAAACATGGCCAAATCAAGCAGAGAGGCTGAAAGGTGGGGTGGCAGGCTGCAGGAGGGCTGTCGCACCACTCACCACAGGTGCAAGGCAGGATGTCTGCAGTCTGCACTCCTGGTCCTGGTGCTTTCACCCTGCACGCGTATGAGGTACCAGGACCTTCACCGCTTTCCTGCCCTCTGCAAACAGAAGCTTTAACACAGCAAAGAAGGAATTCGGCAAATAGAAAAGGTAGCCGCACTCCCAAGTCACTGGATCATTAGGCAAACATGGACCAACAGACCGCACATGGAGACTAACAAGCAACCTAGAAAGAAGCACTGAACAACACTGGGTTGCATGAAATACTTAAAAACAAAGCTACCACAGTAAATATACAGTAACAATAAATACAGTCAATATTGCTGGGAATAAAAGATGAAAGTGTGATAATAGTGCAGATCTTTCCCATCAGAACAGTGCAAACTGCAGGTATATCTAAAGGATCTGGATAGACTGGATAAATAAATATGTATGTTTAAACAAACAATGGAACAGCTAATGGAGGGTACGCTAATGCCAAAGCATCAAAGCGAGCTGATGCGCAAATAAACTAGAAAAATCAGTGAGAGAGTGGAGAGTTTTACCATAGGCAATAGAAATACAAGGTTACATAACACAGTGGATCCTTTAGGATCAAAGACCCCTGACTTTGAGATCAAAGTTTAAAGTAACTCCTGAATCCGGAACATCAGCAATATTCATTGAGCTGTTTTAGGGCCTATTGTCAACATTTACCGGAAGTATTTTTAGAATACATTCATACCTTAAGGAGTTATTTTGCTAACAGGAAAACAAACCAACAAATGCCGACTATCATCTAAATAGCTCTCCTTCTTGTGTCTACCTCCTAATAGGCAAAACTAAATTCAACCTCACTAAAACAAAACACACAGTAGTGGCCGTGGCAGTGTGTGTGTGTGTGTGTGTGTGTGTGTGTGTGCTGCGTCTGGTGTGTGAGTGTGTCAAAGTCGCCGCAGAAGATTCAAAAAATTTAACCATTTCAGTGACTTATCATCGTTACTCCGATGCTCTCTTCCTATTTCAGGAGAGTGTTACACTGAAGTGCACGTGTCATGCCACAATTCCAGTATGTCGCATAAATGTCACTGCAAAATTTGCCGCGTGCATTACATTCCTGCGGGATCTTCTTCTCGTTCGGCACGAAATAGTTTCCGCCTTCTCTCCGTCTCCAGTCCATGCGCTTGTGGGTTCACGTAAACGGCGCGGACCCAGGTTCGAAAGGCCTAGAGCAGCTGATAAAACTAAAATTGCTAGCAGATAGCTCTCTATAACATTATATAAACAGAACTTTACCAACGTGAGAACGTAAACTCCCCTCTTGGCCTCCCAATACTTCGTAAAAAACCATGAAGAATTGACCGGCCTGCTGTTTTATGAGGTGTATTACACTATTAGGGGTTCCCTTCGGTAAGGAGCGCCTCCAGCATAGTGGAAACACCGTGTAAACACCACCTGTCTGTCTTCGCGGAGCCCAAAGGACCCGCAGTGGGTATTTCGATTCCACCGGTGTCTGTTGACTAAAACAATGGAAAAAGCCTTGCACAAATGCTACTATTTAGCTTTGATGCTTTGATGCATGGGTAGTCTATGTGTTAGTCATCCTATCTTGTCCTCTCTGTATCTTGTCTCTCCGTCAGAAAACTCCCACATTAGCTTTATTTTATTGATTCTTCCCTACACGAGTGCTTTTAAAAAGGCGCAGGATCTTGTCCTCGAAAGTTGAAAGCTGATTCAGTTGCTATTTGGAGACGGAAGCGCAAACACTAGCATTTTGGAAGACCCCGGACTCAGTTTGGCTTTTAAATATTTAATGTGAGAAGTTATTATAAACCCCCCCCCAAAAACAATGAAACCCAGAAAACCGGGTAATGCTATTTAGTCAACTAATCCAGCGCTGAGGAAGAAATTTCCTTTCTTATGTTGCTAGGTTTTGATAAGGCCATGATTTGTTTTATTTGCGCGAAGCAGAGCGCAGCAAGAATGAGAATAAACGACCAAAACCAGACTGGACCAGACCTGTGTGGTTATCTTCAGGTGGTAAACACACTAAATAGTGAAAAACACAATTTGGAGTGCCTTTTGTTAGAGTGTGTTGTATTATATTTGTAATAATATTATTATGTAATATACATAATAATACAGTTTTTCAACTTTTTTTTTTTTGCAATTTACTAAAAAATTCATTTTTTAGAGTGCATTGTGTATTCCTACAAATGTGACCAAATGTGATTTTCCTATTTCCTGTCTTTAGCCACTGACCTGCATGCTAGCAAACGCAACTGCACAGATAAAGTTAAAGTGAGTTCTGCTGCCGTAGTTTGTAGTTTTTTGATGTTACAGCCAGGAATGCAGGAGTTTACTCCTTCCTGTTGTGGGGGTGGACCACCTGTGTGCTTGGACGCATTCCCTTTATTACTAGGGTATTTTTGGAACACACCTGGACTGCTGGAAAACCAAATGGAACCCTGTTTCTCCAACGGGCATATTTATGTCTGCTCGTTCTGGCAATTAGGTCAAGAAAATTAATCGCCGCTAGTGTTTGAGATCTGGCTCTGTATCGGGTGGAAACCCTCAGCTGCAACGGCTCATTACACCCACAACACACTCCTGGAAAAGCATGTGAATGTGTGTTGGTAAATACAGCGAGGATAGGGAGAGGGAGAGCAGACATTGCGTTAACACAGCAGGATACCCCCGGAGTGAAAGTTGGAGGCCCTCCTAGCCGGGGGTGTCCTAAAGAAGCATTCTTCAGAGTTTCCTTCACGTCATTGTTTCTCCTTCCCTCGGGCTGGGAAAGCGGCGAAGCCCCCGCTTTCCTTACGACGCGTTTGCGGTTCCGTTGATGAGGGAAGCCCGTAAAGCGTTGACGATTTAGTTAGCAGGGAGAAATTACAGCTGGGATTCCCTGGAAAATGCCTCTTCCGTGTCCTCCTGAAATCCACAGTCCTGCTGCGGGATTACCCACTACGTTACCCTCCTTTTTATTGAAAAGAATAAAGCCGCGAACCTCATAGATGGTTGTGATTGGAACTGTTCCGGCCATCGCTTGTCTAGCGTTTGGAGTACATGGTGTGCATCTAATTTAATCAATAATACAACTAATTAGCCAATGAAAGCAGGTGATCCCAGGGTGTTGTTTTGCTCAAGGGCACACGTGCCAATTCACTGTGAAGGCTGCTGGCTTTTATTCATTAAACAGATGCGCACAAGATTGTTTGTGTGCAAAAGTTTTTAGTGTTATGCTAGCTAATCTGACCGCCGACGTCCTCTCTGAGCTAATGGGTTGGAACCAAGGCTGGTTGGCCGATTCGTCTCCTGACTGGACAGTGAGCAAGGTCGCCGCTTTGGGGTTGTGGATTCCAGGCGGAAGATCGATTGCAAGTTCTTACAGCTTTGTTAAAGATCCTGCAGGTCCAATAAATCCCCGGAGAAGACGAGACTTAATCAGGCCTTTTCCCAGTAGAGCGGAACGAGGCCATTGGCTGTTTCAGAAGCGAAAACGTTCCTTTCCGTGTCCTGTAACTGCTACAGACAGCCTGACGTTCCAGGTAAGAGATCCAGGAACCAATTGATGTTGTGTGGAAAAGACACCAACCATGCACGTTTGGCACGAGCGTCAGGGAGAAGCCGGAGGGGTCTGTGAGTGACCGTGTGAAGCAGCCTTCCGTCAAGGATGAAGGGGGACTTGTCTGTGGGAACAAGTTTTTGGGAATTCGCTTTACAAAAACTCAATGGTCCATGAAATGATTGCCCTCTGGGTGTCCACTCACTAGAGATGGACACCCAGAGTAGTGACACTGATTTATCAGGCACACAAGGGCACCTTCAGGGTGTGGAAATCACCCGAATGTTCAGGGTTTGAGTGGATCTGGTCTGACCGTCGCAAAGCGAAAACAATCGAAATGAAACGAACAACTGCTGAGATTGTGTAACGTTTTTCAGACCTGTAACGAGCGCACGCCTGGTTTAAAAAGGCTGGATTGCATCAGTCCGAACGAAATCTAAATGGCCCTAAATGACAATCGGAAGACGCGATTTTGTGACGTCAAAGATCACAGCGCATTATCATCTTTTTTATGCTTCCTAAAATGTTGTTAATAAAACAAAATGGCCTAATAATGTACTTTCAACCTATAAATGTCCCGCTGGCCGGAGTCCGAGTGCTTATATGGCAGCTTAAAAGCACAACAAGCTCCACAGTTTCAAACTACTGTGGTAAGAAAGGAGGATGAACGAGTAAAACGCGTGTTGCGGGCACACACCACCAGACTGACCAACGGCTTCCATCAGGCTTCTTAACAGAAGTTTTTGTTTTCAATATATTGTGCCAGCTGTATATGTTTGATCAGATCTAGGCTGCTCTGTCCCACCAGTGACTGGCAGTGGCCCTGACCTCCCAGGCTCTCAGCATCCTGACCCCCCCAACAACTTGCGCCCGGGGCTCCGTGGCTCCTCCCACCGCTATAAAAGTCCCGAACACCGGCCTCCATCGGATTCCTGCTCCCTCTCTCTCTCTCTCTCTTCCGTCCACCCTGACGGACGAGATGCTGACCGCGGTCCTGAGCGCGTCCCTGTGGATTTTGGTGCTGTCGGGCCCCGGCGGGAGCGCCAAGAGGCGGCCCGGCGACCCCGATTCGGAGGAGTCGTGGTCGGAGAGCGTTTCCAGGGCGCGGTGCGCGTCGCGGTGCCTCAGCCTGCACAGCGTGGGCGCGCTCTCCACACCTCTGCAGGTAAACCACGCACGCACGCACGCACGCACCAGTTAACTCTACCCTCGTACCTTTAAAATGCAAACAGTAAGAAATCAATTCCCAAAATCTACTCCTCCTTCCTCTCGTTCTTGGTTGAACAGGGATATTTTGTCCACTGTCATTCCTGTATTTACTTGAATGATAGATAAAAATGTAGTGACATTGTTCTGTACTTAGGTTAAAATGTTTTCAAAAAGCATTTGCTGTACTTTTACACTTTACCTTTACTTTTTTGAGAGGTGTTGGTCTGCATTAAACTTCCCCGAGAAGCAATAGGCACAGTGCACACTAATCACTAGAAATAGATTTAGGTTTTATTGTCATTGTATGTGGTTTTGGTACTAAAGGAAATTGGTGCGCTCCCAGTTTTTCTTTTCAAACATAAGAATGAACCTCCATTGGGCTGCTGAACAAGCTCTCTTGGCTTTTTTTTTTTTTTACATCCAACATTTCGTACAATGTAACTAAACTTTCACTGAACCGATGTGACAGGAAGAGAGCAGAGCGGAACATTTATTATCTTGATTATATCAAACATGCAGATCCATCCTCTGTCAGCCTCTCTCATCTCTTTCTCTCCCACACACACACATACACACTCGTGGACACGCTTGTGTGCACACTGCTTCAGGCTTCAGGAGGACTGGGGATAATGGTTGTGAGCGTGGTGCAACCCGTGACAACACACTAACACACACCGCATCCCAGAAACCCACACTGCCATCTGAAGTATACTAAGACTTCATTTGCTAGAAAATAAGTCAGTAAAAAACAAACCAAAAGTAGAACAGCCTGTGTTGGATGTCTTTCTCTCTCTCTGATGGTCAATCAGTCAGCATGACAGATTGATTTTGAAACCCGCTCCAGCGTGACGTCTGCCTCACACTTCCACTGACCTCGTGGGCACATGCGTATCGATCCTGGTCAGACTGTTTTCTGCTTGTCTTTTTTTCTTTAATGAGAATTTTTCAACTTTCTTAGTAATAAAAGATGGAAAACATCCCTAATTTATCTACAAATCTGTCCAGTTTGTGATAAGTTTACTTTGAGAATCAGTAGTCACGTCAAAAAAGACGACGAGTCCTAAAAGTGTCTTTTTGTTCATCCCTCCTCCCCTCTTGTTGTCTTATTTGACCTGACAAGTAATCCCAGCTCTGCCCCCATTTATGTGTCAGCAAACGGCCTCAGGCGGACGCAGTGCTGAGCCGTTAAGGATGCAGAGCTTCCTAAAGCGCGGAAAAATATTATTAATCAAAATAATATTAAAAAAAAAGCAAAAAGAGACGTAAAGAAGGAAAAAAATCAATGGTGTTTCAGGTTGTGTGAAACCTGCCAGGCTGTGTGTGTGTGTGTGTGTGCTTCAGACCGTTCTGAGGCATTACCAAATGCCTCAGAACTGCAGCGGTGGCAAAGCCTGTAACTGAGGCGTTAACTTTCAGTCCCGTGCGCCTGTTTTACCTTTTTAGTAATGAGCCTACGCTTCTGTCTTTGTCTCCTCAGAATAATGGATCCTTGGGCTGGTGTCAGGCTGATAAACAGTGTTCAAAGGTCAGTACCGATGAATTTGTTAAAGAAACGTGATGAGTTTACTGTCTTTTAAAAATACCTTTAAACGGAACAAGATATTCAGTCTTATACTCCAAAGGAGTATAGTTGAATATTGGAGATATGGAATAAAAGTTGAATATTGGACACAAGAATGTGACATTGAAGTTGATTGAGGGTCCAAAACTATCCAGCGTCCAAACTATCTACAGACAGAAACGATTTGCACAAAATTTGGTAACTCTGCCCATCGTAAATCCTCCTATCATATGAAAAATAAAAATATTACCTTATAAAACTCTTCCCCTCTTCTTTGACTAATAATGTCACGTTGTTGTGTGATCAAATGATATTAAAATGTACAGGAAATTAAAGTAAATGGCTGCGTGTGTGCCAGGCATCCTCATGGCTTTGCTAATGTTCCCCAGTGTAATAAGTCACTCTGAGATTGTGCGTGCATTACATGTGTATTTAGGTGTGTGTGTGTGCGTGTGTGTTGGTGTGTGCTCTTGCTGCTGTTGCTGATGTCTCTGTAATGACATCATGGCGGTCTCTCCCCTAAATCAGCTTTGACGGCAGTGATAAATGAAATGCTCTCTTCAACGCCCCCTTCAAAGAATTTGCTTTTTTGTGTCATAAAGCATCCAAAAAAATTGTTTTCCCTCCACATTTAAGTCAACATTCTTATCCCCTCTCACTGTGCCATAACCGTGAACACAGCTGGTAAATACAAGTGATGGATTCAAAGGACTTCAGATGCTTTAAACTTCTGATCCACTACTTTTAAATTCAGTTTCAGCCGCTTGTTTCTAAAATTTAGCTAAAACGATGCTAAATTGTGAAAAGCAAGCCTCGCAATGCAGAAATGGCATTCCTCCCGGAGGCAGCAGGGCCTCTTGGTGCAGCTATTCAGAGTTTCCGTCAGCGGTGCCGCGCCACGATGACAGGTGCTTGCTCTCCCGGGTGAGGCCTCTTTCATCTCCAGTGTTGTTAGCGAACGTAGAGGCCCGAGCTCAGGCTCAGTGTTTGTTTTGTACATCGATGAGTTCATTAAGGGTTTCAGTGCTAACTACGGGTTCCTTGCTGGGCAGCGTGTGCTTTTTTTATTTTGTGTGATCTGCTTTTAGTGTCAAGCCGCAGGTTGAAATGGACAACCCATGACGATCTGCAGAACTGTTTCTGGTTAGAGACTGACAGATAGTGTTGAGGTGTTTTTTACCCTGTCAGAGTTACTTACAGAGTCAAAGTCAAGCGGCAGAAACACCAGTTTATATCGACAGTCAACTAGTCCAGGATGCTTTCGTGCCTTTGGTGTGGTGTGACTGGAGCATCACACCATCCTAAAGAGTCAGATGAGTGGTACCTTTGTGGTAATGAGTGCATTTTCATTTCTTTTTGGCAGGTGGTCATTTGCAAAACTGATTAGCAGCTTTCACACACATCATTCAGCTCGATTCAGTTCTTCCAAGACGCCTTAAGTTGGCATTTCTAATTGAAAATCGATGTTAAGTCAAGTCAAGTCAAAGTCAAAAGTCAAAGTCAGCTTTATTGTCATGAAATTTTAGTCCTCTTTAGACCCACTGTGGACAAAGTAATAAATAAATCATTAGAATAGAATAGAATAGAATAGAATAGAATAGAATAGAATAGAGCTTTATCCGTCCCACAGCGGGGAAATTGCACTGGTCCAGCAGCAAAAGCGTTGGAGAAAGGTACAAAAGTGCAAAAGTGACTACTATAACTAAACTACTATAACTAAACCTAATAAAATAGAATATTGTCACAACATAAACACTCTAAACCATCATGAGGTATATAAACAGTATACGAAAACATCGTTCTGTTAGGACAGAGAGGAGCCACTGCGCCCGCCATCTTGGATATCACTATTAAATAAGAGTCTTTGTTCTTCTTTAAAGTTATTATGCATAATGTAGATAATATCCAAAGAACCTGGCTGATGAGCAGGTCCAAGGTGCAGAAACATGGGTGTGCGCAGGGCACCAATGTCTGGTTACACACACACCTGAGCATCGCTACACCGACTATAACCCTCCAGAAGTACCTGCCACTGGCAAGTAAGTTCGAGTACCCAGAGAGCATGACCTTCTTGTCACCGTCTCTCTTAATGGGCGGTCAGGGCCAATCAGAATCCACGATTTTTGTTATTGCTGGAATTTCTGACGGTGCATGTGGAGGAATTAGCCAATGATAACCCACGGATGACTCCCAGGACAACATACGAAATCCCGTACATGAAACTTTCAGGAGTAGGGTGACGCACGGCAGCACTTTCAGGGGTGACGCACGGCAACACTTTCAGCGGTGACTCACGGCATCGCCACAAAACAGGAAGTGCTCGTTTGGTTGTCTATATAAAATGTTTTTTTTTTTCTTTAAGGTTCGGTCGTGCCGGAGTTTTAAAATTGCTGAGGTAGTTTAGTGGCCTGACCTCTGCAAACATAAAAGGAAACATAAAAATCAAGTTTTTTTTTTACTTTTAGAGCAAGTCGCTCGTCCTTCTTCGGATCACTTTCCTCCCCACTGTTTCTCACTTCAGCATGAAATTACAGCAGGCGAATGCTCTGCTGGCGGTCCGCCTGTGCTTACCGATGAAGGATTCAGGGTGAAGCTCTGACGTAGCGACACGCTCCAGAAATGTCCAGAACACAGCGCTAATATTGGGTAGCGCTTAGCTGTCAGATGACAAAGGACACGTGAACCTGCTTTACAGGTCATCGGTTCTCTTAAGTTAGAGATGCTATTTCATGTCAGAATTGTTTGCTTCTTTGTTTTTCAGTGTCTGGAGCCTTGCAAAGAATCCTGGGGAATGGACAGGAAAATAAACTGCAACCAATTCTGTGAGGTATATCGCAGCCTTCTGCATATGATGCTATACATTAGATAGCCTAAGGATAGCCTGTTTAATAAAAACTTACAATTAAGCTAAACATATAGCACAGCCTCAGAAAGCTGAGATTTCTAACAACTATGAGGGGCTTTTGAAGAGTTCGGACTTCTTGTTAAAGTTAAGTTTAGTGTTGGGTTTAGCTTAGGGGATATCAATGAGAGTTCTTACGAAGACAGAACACTGTGTGTGTGTGTGTCTGTTTGCAAGAAAAAAAAATCACTCCATAAATGTTCACTGTCTGGAGTTACTTTTTATTTTAATGTGAAACTTCAGGTAAACTTAACGGGATCGTGCTACCAATCCTGCTCCTTCCCCACTTCTATCCCTAACAGCGGGCTTTTCCCAGGAAGAACTGGGAGTGCGTGACCAGCTGTGAGTTCCTTCAGTCTGCGCTGGCAGTGAAGCAAGGCACCTGCCTGCCTCCTGAAAGGGCCAGCGGCTTCGCGGCGGCCTGCGTGGAGGGTTGCGATCATGACCGCGAGTGCTCCGCTCAGAAGAAATGTTGCTTCAACGGCTGTGGTCACACCTGCCAGGCCCCCAAAGACCTTTACAAGAGTGAGTGAACTTAGGAAGCTCATTCTTGTGACACTAAACACCTTGACATTAAAGTCATTCCATCTGTAAGTCCTCACGCAGAGTATAGCAACGGTAATCGTCCAAATCTTCATCATTTTTACAGACCACAACTGTCATGTGGGTTAGAGCTTGTGTGACACTTTAAAAGCCATTTTGGGAGGATAACGACCTCAGAGAGCAGCAGGAATACACCCGGAACAGGTCACCACTATACCTCAGGACACACACACCATTCATCCACACAATCTCACCTGA
>CAAE01014978.1:311881-346111 GCA_000180735.1 Tetraodon nigroviridis
ATCCATTGATCAATGGTCCTTACCGGCTATATCTTCAAGCTCTGCACCTAACCTGAGCAGAACTGATGAAGCCTTTTGGATAGAAGGCGAAATGTTTTCCAAAAAGAAAATTTAAAGTCCAGATGAACACAAAGTCTATTCTTGGATAACTATGACCTGGATGACTGAGAACCTACACAGACAGGTTAACAGGTTGTAAACAGGCTGTAACTGTGATGTAACTTGGCTGCAACCACGCTGTAACAGTGTTGTAAATCTGCTGCTTGCCTTGAGGCAACTGGGCTGTGACTGGGATGTAACGGGACTAAGGTTAGAGTTAAGCCTAAAGTTGTAGGTTTAAGTTTAGGAAATTCAATCTCTTAATGGCTGCTGAAACAATTGACAGAAAGGGAGGGTCTCAGTCCACTGTCGCTACTATTTTTAGGTCCTCAAACCTACAATCGTCTATGAAAGTGAATTAGAACATTTTATGAAAGGTTTGTTTGTTTGAAAGAAAGGAAAATGGAGGACAATTCTCTGTCTTACAGGACGTGGCCACCTTGGGTAAAAACAACAAGGTAAGTCCAGCAAGGAGCACAATAACATCAAGAACAAACCATACACAAGGTTCTACCATGCGGGTGACAAAACTACGCAGAGCTGGTGATCAGGTGGCAGCGCCCCAAATATGCTGCTGATGGGGAATCAGCAACAGGTGTGTGTCACCGGCTAAACTAGGTCACCTACTCCAATTTGGGTAAAAACAGAGCGGAGGAAAAAAAGGAACACTAAGCTTGGGGAGGGGGCGGTGGGGGCTGTTCCCTGACAAAAATCAAAAATTGCACTTAGGTCTCTAGCTTGAGGTTAATATATATAGAGATATGTTCGCATGATTAAAACATCTCCCAGTTCCTTTCTAAAGCTAGTCCACACTCGGAAAAAAGAAAAAAGGAGGGAACAGATAACAGATAAAGCATAAATTCAACATTATGAACTTAATTCTTAGCCACTGCACTTTTGGTAAATTTAGGCCTCGTGGTCAGAGTGCATCCAGATCCATTGTTGTTCCACTAAAAGCGTGTGACATTAACGACTGTAACTGGACTTTAACTGGGATGTAACTGGGTTTTACTCGGGTTTAACTATGCTGTAAGTGGGATGTATTTGGATTGTAGACGAGCTGTATCCTGGCTGTAACCAGGTTGTAACTAGGCTGTAACTGTGATGAAAGCGGGCTCTTAGGGTTAGGGTTATGATTAGCGCTAACTGGGCTGTTACCAGGCTGTAACAGCTGCATTTTGGCTGTAACTGGGCTGTAATTGGGCTTTAGCGTAGGCTCCAGAGTTCCTTTCAGCTTACTCTCACAGATGGAATATTCTTCTGGAGAGGCTGGAGCAGAAGCTCCTGCACATCTGCTGCTGGCAGGGGGAAACGCTGATCTGGGATCTGGATCAGAAGTTGACCTGCAGATGTGAAGGTCCCAGGATGTCTGAGATGTTCTGAGCTACAGAAACGGGTCAGATGAACTTTGCTCTTGTTGACTTTCTGCCTCTTCTTTTGGTAGGACGATATGGACCCTAACCCCTGAGGGTTAGGGTATGCCAGAGGGTCCAAAGGTGAGGAGCTTCTGCAGACGGATGTTTGACTGCTTCTGTCCATAAGCAGCTGTGTCAGAAGTGTAGAAGTCCCTGATGTGATGCTCAGCCATAACACAGGCTCAGGAACGCAAAGACCACTCGCTTTGGCAGATTCAAGAGACACTGCTGGTCCAGCGGCGTGCACTGGATCACTGGACACACACAGGCACATTTTTAAATGCAACAGGTTTGTTTTCACCCTGTGTCTATTCATATAGAGGCTGTGGGAGCATGGTCTACTTAAAGAAAGAGGAGACGTACCTGAATAATTTAATGGATTTGATCCTTTTCTCTAAAGTCTTCTCCCATGCTCTAGAGAAGGCTCCCATTAACTTTTCTACTGATTGTGAATGTTGTGTTATAACTCCAGCTATAACCAGGTATAAGACTAGCATGAGTAACTGTAAGACTGAATGATGTACTAATAACATTAAATGTGTGACAATGTAAAAAGCATTCAACACTACAAATAATAAGACCCTATACGTTCATTAAGCTACAGTTGCACTATTATTTTGGATTCTGACAACATTAGTTCATATTTGATTAATACAGATATAGACCTTTTTTCTAGATAGGATGTGAAACAACCAGAAAAATGTGTGTTATTTTATCTATTCACTTTGAAAATGACCACGAAGAAAGCTTTCTGAAGTTGCACTGTCCATATTTATTCCCGTCCTCCTCATCAGCTGCTTCTTCCACACACTTAGGAAGTGTTAGGCAGATGGGCTGTGAAAAATAACCGAGACTGAGTCCAGCATGTCGTGGCTGAGGTGCACGGTGGCTTGCACGTGCAAATGGGTATGCAAAACATTCTGTTTCAGAGGGCTGCTAGATGCTGCTGCTGCTGTAAAGCTGCTGCCGTGATTAACTTTTTTTTTTTCCAATTATAATCGTAATTAGTTTAGGTGAACAATATAATTGCTGATGCTCTTGTGAGTATTGCTCCTAGCGCTATCACTAAATTAATTAACCTTGTAAACTTGTGTACTATTATATTTAACACATTTGCAAACATTGCATATTGCAGTACTGGATCAAATGCACAAGAAAATAAATGGTAAACATTGTGTTATATTAAGATATATCTGTCTTACACTTTTCAGGTCAGCTAGCTTGGAGGCTGTAGATTCTTGCTAGGGTTTGAGATTTGAGATTTCAGTTCCTATCTTTGTAAAAGGTAGGTAAAAAGCAAGCGTATTCACCCTAACCCAAACTCTAACCCTAACTTTTGATTTAAACTGATGATGGGCACAAAAACCAGAGATTTACAAAACCCATTATGGCTAATGATGTATTTTATGTAATGTATCTGTATTATACTGTTTTCTGTGAAATGGAATGTTTAGGGCCTTCATAAAAAACTCATATTTATTAAAAAACAACACAACTGTGATGGCACCAATACATTTCATTACACCACTCAGATCCAAGCTGATGTAGAGGACTTGAAAATGGTCCCTTTTCTTAAAAGGTGCCTGCAGGATCGTCTCTCCGACTGTGAAGGCCAAAAGTCCACCAGTTTTAGAGCAAGTCAAGAGTCAAGAGCCGTCAGTTCTCTCTAGGGACCCAAACAATCATCAAATGAATGCCGACACAGGACAAAGAGAACCCAATCAAAGAAAAACACCGTAAAGTCCAACTTTGTTCCTGAATTGCAAAAAAAAATGTGTTTCTATCCTCATTAGACTTTTACTTTGCTGAGAACTTTTCTGTCAGACAGAATTCCAAATACTTCTTTGTGTATTACAGAAAACCCAAAAGGCCCAGAATCTTGATCAAGTCTGTTTTATTCTATCAGAATTACTTTTGCTGCTGCAACTGCTGCTTTGTAACTGCTGCTGCTGTTGCAGCTACTGGTGTTGCAGCTACTGCTGTCACCACCATTGTTTTTGTTGTTGTTGTTGTTGTTGTTGTTGTTGTTGTTGTTTCTGCTGTAGCGGCTAATATAATTCCACACTGTCACACAGCTTAAACTCAGACTCAAGCCCTTCCCAGCCCTGTGTGCGTGTGTGTGTGTGTAAGTTCATTTAATGTCAAGAACTTGTCTTTTGCTTAACTCAGACTGTTTTTGAACTTTGTTCCACCCATTGGAAAATTGCTGTGATCGCCTACATCTGTGAGTTCTGAACTCATAGTTATTCATAACAATGACAAAAACAAAAAGACCTCTTTACAATTTTACTTAATAATTACTCATGTCTTCTTTAAATTCACCTTCTGTCCTTCACTTCTTAAAGTTTTTGTCAAAAGGAATTGGCAGCTGTTACACTATTTCAATTTTCTCAACTGTATATGACAATATACGCAGATCTTACACCAACAGAAATATTAAATGGCAATTTCTTTTTTCTTGTCTATTAAGCGTGTTTTATCCACATACAGGATCTTTGGATGGATGGGCAGTTGATTGGTAGTGTGTGTAAAAAAAAACCCCACAGTACAAAGATAAATTAGTTTCTTTTGTCCAATAAAAGAATAAACGAAAGAATGAAAGAAACGCATTGATGCTGTTATACAATAACTAAACACAAAACACTCTAGTAGAGGAAAAACAAGAACAAAGGTAGAAACCTTCCTTGGCCGGCTGGTGAACAGAAAATGTGTCCTTAATCAACAGGATAGGACATTTCAGAATGAGAGCAAAGACACAGTCCACAAAGGCAAATACGCTACCACTCTTCATATGCCAGAAGGCTGAGTTAACCAACATGTCCAGGAAGCAAGTAGAAAAACAATCTGACAACTAGAAGCTGTGTGGAGGTGTCTTAAGTAGCGTGGTTGATGTCACATAGGAAAGATGGGCGAGATGCCATCTTGGCGAAAATAAAAGTTCTTACACCACAACCAAAATAGTCCCAGCATGCCGGTTCCCAACAGCCTAAGAAGAGGAAAACACAAGTGCATTGCGTAGAAAGGAAGCAGCTAGGGGCAATATCATTCGCATCATTGTGACTAATGAAACTGCGGGTATTGCGGTATAATTAATTGCACTGAGTGACCTTCTTGCAAGGAGCTTAAAAGGTCCTACAATTACAATTGTCAAATACTTTCACAAGAATAAATTGAATCCTATAAAAAAATCTTTTCAGTTAAACTGATTCTAGCTGTTTAAAAATAAAAGCCATTATTCAGTTCTTATTTACAACAATATCAATTGAGATCTGACAATACCATGACGTTATGTCTCCCATGACGTCGCTTGCGGACAGCATCACTGGACACACTTGAACGATGCCTTTGTTTTTAACAAAGGCTCAAATGTTTAGATTGTCCAGATTCTGTACCACGTTTTAAACCATCTACAGTGCAAATACAGCTAGAATCTATTATCTCTTTACTGTTCCACACTAAAATGTTTTTTGACGGCCTAAAATTCTGAATTGCATCATCAGTGATGCAATTTAGTTTTAAATGATTTAGCAAATTCAGTTTGTCTAAACAATCTGCTTTCCCACCTGGATTAGGGCATCAGTAAACCCCAGGGCCTTGACAATTGTTTACTTAATACTTCCCAATTACAGTTTTTTTTCATTATTTATTTTTGTATTTCTCTATTTCCACATTTCTGAAAAAAAAACACCCCTCTAAATTAGATATGTTTTTGTTTGTATCATACTTCATTCATATCTTTATTTAAGCCTCTTTACGACTTGTTCGTTCTAAAGAAGAAAAAAGAGCGACGTCACAGAGAGAACCTCGCGGACACCGTCAGCTCAGTGCTCGCGAGAGTTCACTTCGCTCGCTCGCGCTCGTGCTCTTCCAGGAAGTTAGTGATACTGTTTACTGTTAATGTCGCGTCTCCATGTTAAAGGTATGAATGACAGTAAAGTTAATATCACTGTTCGAACATCGTTGTTTCCCCCACCATAAACTGTAGATGTCAAAATATGTTTGTAATTCAATTCCCTAAAAAAGTATGTTCAATAATAATCAGTACAATAATCAATGTTGCCTGTTTACCAGTAGAGTTGTCATGTAATAATTAGTGTGTGATATAATAAAATGTTGTTCCTGCAATTTCGTTTTGTCATAATTGGAGATGTGTTAAAGTACAGTACGTGTAAAGTAGCAGAAATTACATTTGCAGAAGTCAAGCATAGCATTTTTTTTTTTTTTGCACTTGAGTGTATAATAGTTATTTAGCTATTATTCATCATTTTCAACTAACTGCTGCTTATTTCTAATCAGGGCCTTGCTTGGATGCGGTCGCAGCAGTGACGGGCAGGGACACCCACTGGACTGCTCCATGTGTACTTCATACAGTATAAATGTAATGATGCAACTTTGGTTAAACTTTTACTATGTCCTGAGTTGTCTTTGCTAAATGCTGAAAGCAATAGATGAGTGTGTGTGTGTGTGTGAGAGAGAGAGGGAGGGAGAGGAAGAGAGAGACAGCCTTCCAAATGCAGTGAAACCACTGAAATTTGTCCTTGTTTTTAGTCACCATTTGGTGTTTCTTTCCCAGCGGTTGTTTAAAAAATATGAAGCCGCGGTGGCCATCTTTTCTTCTGCTGCTGGTGTTCTTGGAAATTGTGTCGCTTCGGGAAACCCGGAGACCCAACTTTGTCCTGATCATGGTGGATGACCTGGGAATCGGAGATCTGGGCTGCTACGGCAACACAACACTCAAGTAGGAAAGACTCACACTAATGCCGTCTTATTGACATGTAGCAAAACAGAGAAGCCTGTTATTCAAAAACATAATTTTGGTTAATTATTGCCTAAAAAAATGAAAAGATTTGTGCTTAACTATTTACTCAGTTCACTGTGATTGTGATAAAAATAACTGCCAACACAATCAAATGAAGTTCTGCTACAAGAACAACAACAAAAAACCTTAGAAGTGCTTGTAGCCAGCATCAGTTTGAATTTCCCCACTCAAACTCACAATCTCTACTTATCAGCTCTCTTTGTGTGCTGCAAAAGCAGGTTTTCCGTAATCATGTGCAGATGTGACTGTAAACACACACCACAATTACGGTGCATTTAAGCAGAAAACTTCAGGGGAATGAAATCTTCAGGTGAACGATTGGGGGCCTAATTCATGCCTTCATGGGGCTAGTAAACTGAAAAAAAAAGCTTTTTTTAGGTGACATATTGCTTGTAAATTGCAGTTTGAAAAATCCAGTTGGCTGCTAATCTTTTGCGATTTTGCAGAACCCCCAATATTGACCAGCTTGCACGGGAAGGGGTCACGCTAACTCACCACATCGCAGCAGGGCCTCTTTGCACTCCCAGCAGGGCAGCGTTTCTCACCGGGCGCTACCCCGTTCGATCAGGCTAGTCCAAAATCGTTTTATCGCATTCAATCACAGCGCAGCGGGATGTTTGCCGTTTGCCAGTTTGTCAGTTTGCAACAGCATTGTTATTTCTGATCATACAGTTGTACTTAATACAGTTGTACTTCTTCTTTTACAGGTATGGCTGGAAATTTGAGGTTAGGGGTTTTTATATTTAACGCCGCATCTGGAGGTCTTCCTAGCCAGGAGATTACCTTTGCTAGGATTGCAAAGCAACAAGGCTACGAGACAGCGCTCATAGGCATGTATAGCTATCCTGTTAATATATTACAGGTATAATTACGCAGGAAACATTGCATTACACGTGTGATTATGAGTGGTGAAAGCTGTCAGTATAACTGATGGACTGTGATGAATGAAAATGGAATGAAACTGCAGTTTAGAGGTTAAATTAGCTTAGCTTGTCTATCGTTCTTGACCTTTTCGCTCTGGATTTAAGTTGTGATTTGTTACGTATCGGCGCAAATCCAAGTCTTGGATGCGCTGCGGATTACCTAACTGCAGTATAGTTGGAAGATATTACAAGTTTTACATCTTTATATTCTCTGTTGTTCAGGGAAATGGCACCTGGGGCTCAGCTGTGAGAGCAGAGACGATCACTGCCACCACCCCAACGCTCATGGTTTTAATTATTTTTTCGGCATCCCTTTGACCAACTTGCGGGACTGCCAGCCTGGACACGGTACGGTGTTCCAGATCCATAAATATTTACCGTACAGGACACTGGGCATCATATTTGCTTCTACAGTCCTACTGTCCTTCACGGGACTCATCGGCATTAGCAGAAAACGGATCCTGAGTCTGCTCGCTGTGGGGGTTTTGGCCACAGGCTTGTTTGGAGTATTCATTCTGATTATCCCAACATTCAACTGTGTTCTCATGAAGGACCACAGTGTTGTGGAGCAGCCGTTTGTATCAGAAAATCTGACACAAAAGATGACTCGTGAGGCCGTGGACTTCATCGAGAGGTAGAAAATCTGAAATATTGTCTTTAAAATAGTGTTTGTTTTCTTTTTTTAATGATGTTTTCTGGGTTTTTTTTTTTGTCCAGAAACTCTGCAAAGCCTTTCCTCCTTTTCTTTTCTTTCCTCCAAGTGCACACAGCCATATTTGCATCAGCGGCTTTCAGAGGGACGAGCCAACACGGCATCTACGGAGATGCGGTGCACGAAGTGGACTGGAGTGTAGGTGGGTTCAACACAAATGCCATCTCTCTGTGATTGTCGTCAAGTCAGACAGTCAAAAGCATTGATCCAGGCCATTCACCCTGAGGATCGGACTCAAAACTCAAGGAATCTGAACCATTCTCTGTCCCCTTGAAAGTTTTTGATTACTGTACTTGGAAAAAAAAACAAACAAATGAAACAAAACAACTTTTGGGATAGATGTTTTTGTCCTGTTTCGGATAATCACTGCAATAAGGAAATCTTGTCGTCAAATAATCGTTGTGTCTGTTTGCAGGTCAGATCATGGAGACGCTAGACAGATTTAATCTGGGAGACCACACGCTAGTCTATCTGACCTCAGACCAGGGAGGCCATGTGGAGGAAATCTCAGCCGCAGGCGTGGTCCAGGGAGGATGGAATGGGATATATAAAGGTGTAGTATCATAATATGTCATTGCATATGGTAAAGTGTAGTATAAATATACAGTATTTTTCCTGTGAATTTGATAGCAAAAATGTATTGATCAATGCAATACACCCGTTCACATGACCATTAACATCTGATGATTTGGAGTAGTCTAATTATTATACCTTAAAAACTATAGTTTAAACATTTAAGGCAAATATTTAGCTCTTTTTTATACATACATAATGACATAAGATTTAAATGTACTGTTATATCTTAAACTTTGGGCCTTGTCTTTTCAAAAATAGCAAAACTTATTGTGTACTAATGTCAGAACTCCACAATATTTTTATATCCATTTACCCGGGCCCATTACAGCACATGTGACCCAAAACTCCCGTCATCAGAATGTAGATGAACGGCTAGAAATGAATCGACTGAATTTCAAGGCCGTCTGCAAGACGCCGTCGCCAAAATTTAGGAAATGGAGCACATCTAAAATTAGACATTATTTTTATTGCAAGTGTGCCAAAAAGTAGTTTAGTTGACTGAAAATAGGAGCATCTTTTATTCACATTTGTGTGGTTATGAACTGGTTCATCCTCAGACAGGCAAACAAAGCCTTACAGTAAAGAGACGTGATGTAATCCTTGTGTTTGGACTTGGGGGACATGAATCAAAGAGCATGGAGACTTTTGTTAGATACTCTAAAATGCTCTTTTATGTTTGCCAGTGGCCCGTCCTGAGGAAAAGAAATCAGCCTCTTTGTTATCATCCCGCTGTTGCTGTGAGATGGAGCGCCCGGACATATATTTGCTGGATAACTAATCTCCTGTTTCATCCATGTGCTACTCTGAGCAGCGGGAAAGTCCACAAATTGGGAGGGAGGGATCAGGGTCCCTGGAATCCTGCGCTGGTCAGGGACCATCCCTGGTGGCAGAAAGATAGATGAGCCCACCAGTAACATGGACCTCTTTCCTATGGTGGTGCGGTTGAGCGGAGCTTCTGTCCCGCTAGACCGGTGAGTCTGAGCCATGACACAGATACTCCTACCAGACATCAGTCAACACAAGCCGAGCCTGAAATCTGGGTCACATTTTAAAAAGGCAGGAGGAAAGGGGAGCCGGGGGAACCCTCTCGGGATCTGGGCAGAATGTGTTCGCTAATGAAGTGTGTTTCCACAGTCATTGGCTCCGACTCGCGCTTGATTGTGACACGACTATACATTCTGTTACACTCGAACCACCCAGGACGCTTGATAACAACCGACAAATAAAGAAAAAAAGTTGTCCGATAACAGATTGACTTTACAACATCAACATGGAAATCCAGTACAGCGCAAAGACATGAAAAAAAGCATATTTTAGATTCTACTTAAGCACCTGCAGTTTGTTGTAGATGTTGATCTTTTTTTCAGTTACCAACAAACAGTCAAACTTTATTCTCAGCCAGAGGGGGGCAATTCTTTTGCCTGAAGGGCCACATTGAGTTTTAGATCTCGATGAAGGGGCCGGCCTCCAAATGCGGGTCGGAGGTTGAACTTCTTTCTAACCAATCAAGTTGGCGACCTTCTTGATTTGACTTTTGGAGAAAACTGTTGTAAAGGCTCTGCCGGCCGGATTAAACCGCTCATCGGGCCACATGTGGCCCTCGGGCCTTAGTTTGGGCACCTCTGTTCTACGCTAATGAAAACAATGTTCAAACACAGTTAAATGCAAATTTTTCCCCTCCAAACATTCCTGTTTTTCTCTTTGTAAGACCAGTTTCTCCCGGTCTGGGTTTTCCTCCTGACTCATGTTCTGATTTTGACTTGAACTTGGTTCCTGTCAGCGTAGCCCCTAGGACTGATCCCTTGGACAGCTCTCCGAGCAGGGCGGACTCTAGTTTTCCACGCTTCTTTTGGCTGGCTCCTACTCCTGGACCAGTCTGCCTCGGGAGGCTCCACTGAGGGGTTTACATGGTTCTCATAGGGTAGAGGGTTCTCGCAGGATGTGCGATCAAGGAAGATTCGCATTCAGGCTGACAACTTGATCAACTTTGTCAAATGTCTCTAACGTTCCACGGTTGCTGGTTTGGCATCTCGCTGCGTGTTTTTGTGGAACTGCAGGGTGATCGACGGCCATGACCCCATGGATTTGCTTCAGGGCAGAGCCGAACGGTCCGAGCACGAATTCCTCTTCCATTATTGCAACAGCTACCTCAACGCCGTCAGATGGCACCCACGCAACAGTATGTCTGAACATTCACCGCCACTTACTGACTTAAGAAAGCAAAACGGCTTCCATTTGTCTCTGTTATGATCTCCTTCACTTTTATTTGCTCCTCCTCAGGTAGCTCAGTGTGGAAAGCCTTTTATTTTACACCAAACTTCTACCCGGAGAATGGAACGGCCTGTTCCCACACACACGTCTGCTTCTGCACAGCGGGGCACGTGACCTACCACGATCCCCCGCTGCTCTTTGATCTGTCGCGGGACCCGTCGGAAACGACGCCGCTAACTCCCGACACGGAGCCGGCCTTTCACACCGTCGTAAGAGCAATGCAAGAGGCTGCGGAGGCGCACAAGAGGACCGTGAAGCCCGTGGAAAGCCAGCTGTCATTGGGCAACGTGATTTGGAAGCCGTGGCTGCAGCCCTGCCGCTCCACCCTCGGCCAGCTCTGTCTGTAGAAGGCAAGGAAATCCACTGGCCTGGTGCTTGAAGATCAGAGATGATCATCTTACATCCACTCGCTGGAATACAGATTAGCTTCATTAGTTCTAATGATGTCAGAAAAAGTATTTTGCTATTGCTCCACTTAATTGTTGAATGATGTGAACTTTTTTGTGAACTTAAATTAGAATGTTCTGTCAACTACCTGTTTTTTCCATCCTAGTGTTTTGGTGCTAAGCTGTCATGAGCGATCTTATTGGGGAAAGGTTAGCAGGACAGCACTGTGGACAGGTGGTGGATTGTCTAATCCAGGGGTTCTCAACCTTTTTCACCTCTGGGCCCAATATTCCCAGTACAAAGTGGCCCGGGGCCCATTTAAATATTAACATTTTCATTTCAATTGATCTGAGTCTTGCTTTGATTTGTGTTCAATAGCTAAATCAAGTCCACTTACAGTTTATTTACAGTTTGTCAAAATAAATGATATGACTGTGATGATCTCAGAGACATTTCTTTATAGATTTAGGGTTCGTGTAAACCTGCACATTCAACAACACTGAACAAGGAAGCAAATATAATATATCAAGTAAACACAAGAACAAATACAAAGGCTTATTTTCTTACCTCCCACAGGCTACATGACAGCCGATATTCATTTGTCTGCCTGTTAGCGATTTAATTTTGGTGATGTTCCAGGTTCAAGTGGGGCTTTTGACCATGGATCTTACAAAGATCCAAGGTCAAGGTTAGAAAGGCAAAAATACTTCATTCATCATTCATTTTCTCTTCTGTGCATCGATAACATAGGATAAGGTCTTCAGGAGCGCACACAGGATGAAACAATAGGGGGGATACTTAGTTGGTCGTAGTTCACAGCGTAATTGAGCACATTGTGCACTGAGCTCCGCAGGTTGTGTGCTCTAGATGAGAGGTAATCCATTAAAAAAAAAAAAATTCTTTTGCATAATTACAACTGAAGAATTCCACAACCCACGCCATCCGCCATTAAGACAGTTTTCCACAACAGTGTATAACCATTTGCAGTTTTAATTCTTTCCCCCAACAGAGTTTTTCCATTTAGGTTGTCAGCGCACCTCTAAAAACCAGGTTATAAACGTGTCAGGCTGGGGTTAATGGGATCCTCGGCTGGGAGAGTCAGGAAAGCGAAGCCTGGATTGTTGCCGTTTTCATGATCTGCTGTTCATCTGACTTGAAGATGAAGTCGCCTTCATCTACTGTGATTGAAGCACGCCTTCAGGTCGGTTTCAAACTTTCTGAAAAGCGTTTATGGCAGAACCACTTAGACATTGTCCCTTGTTTAATCTTGTTCTCTTGGATGATCGAGCTGTCATCATGTTACTAATAAATACCTATATATTTCTATGAGTGATTCATTTTCAGTACAGTTATTTATACTGTACACCATAATATAGGCCAAATCATGTTGGGATTCAAACTTTGAATTTACGATCTATCTTTCTATGCAAAGCAGAAGCAAATTTTTGTTCATTTGCTGCGCTCGGGAGTCTGGGGAATTAATGGCAACTGTACACACAGTACGGCTGATTATATTGCTGCAGAAGTTGCCAATTTAAATAATAATGTTCCACCTTTGGAGTCCTGACTGTTGATGGTTTGTATATTGTTTTATAAGTCAGTTTAGTGTGTGAATGGTTAGTCCTAAATCCTGCTATTCTTCTTTGTCTCCAATTTGAAATGTTCACATAAAAGAAATGCACTTTTAACAACCCGAATATTTCTCTTTCTTTTAATTAAACAGTTAAAAAGCAAAAAAAGCTGTAAAACCCTGAATTTGAAGCCAATAAAATGCCGATTTTCAATAAATTGTTAGTGCAGCCACTAGTTTTGAACCAAACAGTAAATACAGAAAATCGTCCTTCTATTCAGTGCACTTGATGAATATTAAATGTGATGTTTTTTTTACACATCAGAATAAAATGTGTCCACATATGTCAACATCCATTTCCCTCTTCCCTCCATTTTGCCTCATTACAGAGAGTAAACGCCTTTAGGTAAGCAGCTGAATAGCCGCACTGTCATTTTAAAGGTTGGTATTTTGTCTGAACTTTCCGGGCTTCTTCGTGAGCGAGGCAGGATTTTCCAAACAAGCGGTTCTTCCACCCTGAGTGGAAACTGTAATTTTGGGAAAGCGGTAATTGAGCTTTACAAGCACAGTCAGCAGGTGAGCGTGCTCGGCACCTCAGGGAAGGGGAAGCAGAATACATGATGTGTGTGTGTGTGTGTGTGTGTGTGTGTGTGTGTGTATGCAGCAGCTTTTCTCAGGCTGTAGATGTTTGCTGGGGATGCTGCAGGGTGCATCGTGTATTTAAGGATGCCGCTTTATGGCCTTGGTAAACTGTAACAACTCTGTGGGGGAGCTGGGGAAACTTCCTGTACGATAATCATTTTACGTACACAATTGGTGCATTTTTACCTCCAGTTTCTTTCTTTCATTTCATTTTAATTATTTCTGTAAAATCCGATCCACCGTCACAAGTCTTATGTCCCTCACTGGGATAAAAACATCATCTGCAGGATAATCATCACCATCTTCCCAGTCCTCCTAATGGGCTACTGGTGTGTTTTGTAACATCTGTATGTATTTTTATATATTTATGTATTTGTTTTTCTTGAATAAAAACTAATGTGTGCCTAAGACCTTTTTGTAAATACTGTCACAGCGCTCGGCTCACACACCTGCGCTGTGTTGCCAACGAGACACACTGGCAGCCCACTGACGATCAGGACTGTTATAAAAGCTGCTGTCTGAGGACATTTTGCCAGATTATTTCTCTGACTATCTGTACGCAGTGTTCCAGAATTATCTTCTGACTGATCTTTGGCCTTCTGAACCTTTTCCTGTACCTCCCATGTGAAATCGTGTGTTCACCTGCTTCACTGTGTTGCTCTGGGATCCGGACTCGCACTCTGACAAATTACATGAACTGTTATAACACATTTAATAAAAAAATACAAGAATGAAAAGAGTGGGAGAAAAACAGACTCACTATAGGCAAATGGCCTCGACTCTGGGGGGCAGAGGGATAGAGGTACAGCATGGGCACCAACAACACTCCACTGCACAAGTGGGTGCAGCTGACAACCTTTTCAGTGTGGACAAAGTGTGCAACCAGCTCAGCCTCACTGAAGACGATCTCATGACTATCAAATAGATCGACTCCTCATTTTTGACCCATTTGAAAGTTTGATGTCACTAAATCCAGCTGATCGCCTGAAAGTGTTAAAGTAAAGTTTACTTGCTAAAGTAAAGAAAATGTGAAAAATACAAACATTTCCTTTTTCACATCACTATGCCAGTCTGTACTGAGCAAAGAAAAGAAGTGTTTAATATTTTTACAGGAGAAAGCAGCAGCTTCTGAAGCCACAGGTTCAAAACCAACAGAGGGCATGAAATAAATCATTTACATCCTTTCGCTGTCATCTGAAGATAAGGATCAGAAACGGATTCTCAATTTTTTTGTTTTTCCTCACCACATATAAAGTAAAAAAACCACAACCGACCACGTAACTGTCAGCAGAGCCACACTAGTTCATCTCTCTGCCGGAGCTGCTGATGTTGCGGGAAATCACACGTTCGTTCCCCGACTTCAAACGTGATGGTTCTGGCCCGGAGGGAAGCGTCCAACATCCGTGGCGGCCCGCACGGGCTGTGGTATCCATTCGCCTTTGCTTGCGTTTTAAGCTGGAAGAGGGTGTGTGTGTGTGTGTGTGTGTGAATTCTGTTTTGCCGTGCTGGGAAAGGAGAAAGGTCAACTGTTGGTGTGTGACGACCGTCGTCACACAGTCCACTCTGAGCCCTCACTGTCTCTGCAGGGCGCCCTCAGAGCTTCCGCACACGGCGAACAAAAAACTAAAATCGCACCATAGATGGTAAATTCCACCCCTTGAACCGATTCTCTGAGGTTCCAGGAGGCCGTCAGCTCGCCCAAGCCTCTCTCTTCAGGAATCTCACGGTGTCGCTGAAACCTTCCTCGCACAAGAACTGCATGTAGCTGGGGGGGTGGCGGGAAGAAAGATTGATGCAGGCGTCTCAGATTGTCCGCCGAGAGCTAAAAAAAAAAAAAAAAAAGTGAAACGAAAATCCCAAAATTAGGTTAGTTTTCAAAGCGTAAATAGAAAACAGGGTTAAAAAACAGAATGTGATGATTCAGAAATTGTGGAAATCTCATTTTGACCTGAAAACAGCACCAAAACAAATGTAAATCCTAAAACTAGGCCTAGACGTGTCCGTTCGGGAGATTTGGGTTTTGTAAAAGTGCATCACTGTGAACAATTCCATCCGTCTTCCTCTCTCAAGAGTCTTCTGCCACCCTGGGCTCTTCCAAGTCATGTTTCATCACGCAAATATTCCGACTGGGGAGCCACTTTAGCGCCTCCACTCTTTTACTGAGGACGCACGCTGCTGTAGCAGAAACGGAGAGAGAATTTGACAGGATCTTGACGCAGGGAAGAGCTTCAGTGGCCAATTATTCAGACTTCGTGAGGAAAAAGAACGCTCCTGGTAAACAGGTGCTGACCTTTGATTACACACTGAATGTTCCTGCTCCACTCCATCTATAAAGGGACAAGTGAAAGGATGTCCAAGAACGAAATTGTTGTCGCAATCTCGGTGGAAATGACCTACCGCCGCAAAAATGCCAAATGTGCCATTTTGCAACTAGCTGCACCACTTTGAAGCGTTGGTTTTAGTTTACAGCAGTCCTTCAGCTGTTTTTCAGTTCTTTTCCCAACACCGTCCACTCTCCCGAGGCATTCCGGCTGCGTCAAATTCAACTGATGGAATTATTTGTTGTCGTTACTGTTAAGATGAAGGCCGGAAACTTTTCATCATGAGCTAAATTCCTTTGTCTGATGGTAGGAAATATTGAATAAATAATGAAATTCTTAGAGCCTGATCTAAAGACTGTAGAAACCTCAGTGTAAAATGAGGGGCAGATACTGGATTTAACATCAGAAGAGGAATCTTTTAGCATATTTACGCTGGATGCGACACGCTGGCTGTGTGTCGCTGCCATCTTCCCGACCACAGCCCTGATCACAGCAACAAGACTGTGCGCAAACACAGCAGAAGCTGCTGTTAAGCTCTTACCATGACGCTCATGTTGGCCAGTCTGAACCGAGCGCTGAACTGGCCTCTGTGGAGGGGACACACGTCCTGGACTCCGGCAAACGGGGAGACAGTGATGGTTCGGCCGACCGGGAGGACTGGGAGACTGTCAGTGAAGCCTCCATCAATCCATTTCTACTGGAAGAGAGAGACAATTCAAACCAGCCAGCATCTATATTTACATTAAATATTTACACCTTTACTGTTGCTAATGTTGTTTTTTTTTCCATTCCGAGCATGTTTCTGTTTGTAAAATATTAACATCTTTTAGGGTTTAGGGTTCACTGTCTTCAGATTGAACTGCTTCTGGCACGTAGAAAAGAATTATAATTGCAACATTTTTGGAAATATTCTACCCAAGTCAAATAAATGATGTGATAACAAATTATAATAGGCTAAAGCCTTTTACCTGTCCTCTGAATTCCACTGGTTTTAATCCAGCATAAACAGGCAAATAGCTGCTGGCTAACAGGGCCTGGAGAATTTAAAATATAAGCACAATTAATAAGGAAAAAGGTGTACAAAAACACTAAAAGTGTGTGCCAGTGCTATAAATTAAAGATTTTAGTGGGCTTAGGCACCGTTATGAGCTCGTCCCTGGAGCTGAACCTGGACACCAAGTGGTTCTTCCCACTTTTGACGTTTGTTATGGAAACATGGAGCCGGTCGTTGGCCAGACAGTGAGCGTCAGCGGGTAAAACCACTTCCATCAACTGTCTGCAAAGAATTTGCACAAAATGATTTTTTTAAGATCAGCCAAAGCGATAAAACCCACAGTTGAGTTGAGAGTGGTCAATGTTTCTTTGCACAGCTTCCAGAATGAACCCACACAGAACAGCTCCCTGAGGCCCAGGTGATCGGTAGCCCAGTGGCCGCGGCGCTACCTACCGCGCCGCAGACCCAGCTTGACAACAAAACTTGTATGATTTATTCAACAACTGGATTCTGGGTATGCTTTACAGCCTGGACCTATAACCCTCAAAGCACAATGTTTGCTTGCGAGTTAGACAGAGATTTGAAACTAGAACCCACAAGGTCGACTAAGGTTGTGTTCTCCGTAGGCTCGACAAGATAGGGTAGAAATACAGCAGCAACACCCTTTCACATTAAAGCTGCAGGTAAAGCACCGCGATGGAAATGATGCAGGAAGAATGAGGTCTTAAGTTTATTTTATGTTGTAACACTATGAATATTAGCTATTCTAAAGGGAAGTACTGAGTTTGGTCAAAGAGAAGTGGGGATACTTTCTCCTTAGAACATGTATCCCCGCTTAAATATTTGCTGAGGCGGAGTGTGTACCATCTCCTATTGCTCTTGCTACTGTTTTAAATTTTATTCGATAACTTAGGGAGCAGATTAGAAATTTCTGTATAAAAGCCTAAACACTCTCTATGTTTTTTATTATCTGTGGAATACTTACTGTAATCTTATCATCAAGCTGGATCCAGGGACAACCGCTCCAAGCTGCCGATGTCTCACACTCTCAGCCAGCTCACTAATAAAGCCTTTAGTCATCTGAAAACGGAAGATTACAGGTAAAAGGACAGCACAAGGCATTAGCAATGATTTGTGTTCTTCTTATTTGAAAACGATGACAGTAAATTCACTGTTCACACATAATGCACGGTGAAAAAAAACACACTTTGTTGATGGGAAACACACATTTTTCTCAACTTTACACACAAATATATTTTTGTTTCGTTTTGTTTGTTACTATCATCTGAGTTATATATGTAGGCTTTTTATGGTTTGAATTTCTAAGTGGAAATATTAAAAGGACAGTGTTGCCACTGATTACTACTCCAAAAAGTAGTTTAGTTACTTCACTAATCACTTGATTTTAATAGTGGCTAAATTGGAGTAAAAGTTGGAGTAAAAGACATAAACTATTTCCTAAAAAAATGCATTGTATAAAAAAAGAAATAATTAGTCACTTGACTTCACTTAGTCACGTTACATAAATACTCTCTTTAAAATAAAAAAAAAGACTGTCCTTCACCTAAGATTACATTTTTTTTTTCATAAAAAACAAAATACGCATTGTTTTTTTTAAACTGAGATACTTAAATATGAACAATGTCGAAACCCTATTTTTAAAAATTTGAGTTTTTGGAGATAGATTTGTTATCACCAACACGAAGTGTAGAGAGAGTTCTAATATTGTTGTCTTCGACAGAAATAAGCTCAGAATAGTAATTATACTTCCAGCTAGAAAATGCAAATCTCTTTTCTGTCTCTTTTTCTATTCGAATGGATCTTGACGTGTGAATTATCCGTGGGCTAAAAATGTGACAGCGCATGCCTGATGTCACTTCGATAAACACGCAAAAGGTTGTGAATGAACTTTTTCTAATCAAACATCTTTTTACTATGAAAAATGACATTTAAATATTAACGCACAGGGACTCGGGTAAGTAACTATATTCTGACTACTGGTTTGGGAAATGAGTTAGATTACTCGTTACTGGAAAAAGTAGTCGTACTAGGATGGAAGCGCCTTACCTAAGCAAGATTACCAGCATCACTGTTTAGGAATAGCCAGCTGCATCATTTTTTGTTGGTAAAAGTTTGTGATTTATGATGTGAAGGCATGTGAAGAGCCCCAGTGACCAGTTTTGGGCTATAAAAGTAATATTTTCACACGTACAAAAACACAGAAGAGCTAAATTAGCTTCCAGAGACAGAGCATCTCTCCAGCTACTTTTGTAATGATCTCAAAAACAATTAGAGTGCAACGAACTAAAATTACACACTTAAATTCAGATGGAGGCGAAAAAAAAAATCTTTCTACAGCAGCAGCAAGTTATTCTAGTTGTATCCGTTTTCAAAAATCCCGTGTTCCTAATTTGCATCGTTGCTACTCAGAGGGACCAGGGAGAAGATGCACACCCTACCTGTAATCTGTCAGGCGCTGTGACCATCACGGCGGCCACCATGGCCCCGGCCGATGCCCCGGCACAACCCCCCAGGGAGCCCAGCAGCTTGTCCCCATGGCGGAGAAAGGCCTCTGCGGCACCCACATGGTAGATCCCTAAGAAACCAGCTGCAGCAAAGGACAGGTTGCAGGCTGTCATCGCCTGCACGGGAAAGGAGAAAAACAAAACAAACAAACAAACAAACAAACAAACAAACACACAAATAAAAAAACACACAAGCGTTAAAATTAAAGCAAAAATTGGGGTTATGCTATGTAGAGTGTTCTAGATTTGTGAAACGACAACAAAAAAAGATTTGCTAGATGTTAAAAAATGACCGATTGAAGTTATTACTCCAAAAGAAGATGACACTAAGGCATTCATTACAGTATTAATACTTTATTACACAGGCAGCAGGGCGGTACAGTGATCTTAAACAGATGACAATAAAGAAAGATATTCTGCTTCTTATAAGTTGATTAGTGAAAAAAGCCACATAGGCAGAATATTGTAACTAAGGTCTTCTTTATTCTCTCGGTGTGACTAATAAATAATAAACTAATAAATGCACGTGCGACATCAACGAGTAATAACGTGAACGACCAGTTAAAATGGGCAAAACGTTAAAAGCTGTTTAGCGTACATTTGCGAATATAATAACTTATTCGAGTGAAATAGAAAATGGCACAGACCTCATGTGTGTCACTGCTAAAAGGCAGCTCAGACTGAACTCGGTACTTTTATTATGAGCGTCTACGGCGGCGGCTGTAACACTACGGTGATTTACACAAGCTTGCGAAACACTGGGGCGGGGCTTAGCGCTTATCAGAAATCCCCGCCCATTTTTCCTTGTTAATGGACCAATAAGAATGCGGGTACAAAGCAGCGCTCCTTTCCAGGAAGTACCGGTAAGACAGGAAAAGCTGCTGTCAATCATTCCATCTTTGTCGCGATTGCATTTCCGTGTTAGTGTTGTTTATTCATTTATTTATTTATCTATTTTTATTTTTAACCAAGATGGAGGAGTCGTAGGAGTCGTAATAATTAAATAAATATTATATTACAAATTATCTTAACGATTCGTTAATAAAAACCAATTGAAATCATTTGATGTAACGTTTAATGTTTGATTTCTATATAATTCTGGAGTGAAACGCATACAGCAGCCTCCCATCTGTGGTGCCGGGTTAAACCGATTTGACTCCATTTAGAAGCGTCCCACACATTGTTCCTCAGACAGCATTTCCTCATGCACTTTTCAAAAGTTTCTTCTTCTTTTTTTTTTTTTTTTTTTTTTTTTTGTTCAGTCGACTCTGTTTTTCCTGTTAAAAGTCCTTATACTTATTTTTGTTTTCTGGCTGTTGTTTCAGACTGATTCAGACTATAGCCGGCATGCACTTGTTGTTGCAATAACTGTCTGTTATTTATTTTAGAGTACCGGTAGCTATTTATTTAACAGTACATAAACCTGTTATAATCTCCTTAATCCTGGACTTTATCGTGAAAACACAGAAATCCTGCAGTGATTAAAGATTTTTTTTTTTTGTTTTTGTTTTTTTTTTTCCTTTTAAATTCCATGTTTTCTGCTTAGATATAGTGTTCTGGTTTTCTGCTTGATGCTTGACCAGTTGGCTTCAGTAGGATTCTCATGTTAATGAGTGCAGCCCTCTAGAGGCCCTGTTTTACACAGGCTGTTAAAATGTGTTCTTTTACAATTGGACAGCAATCAAATAGTACTTTACCACCTGCAGTTATACTTCTCTGGCACCCAAATCTAAGTACCATATAAATAAACTTTTTTCTGCACTCTCTTTCTTTAGTTTCTGGCCTGTGTTTAGTTGCTTTTCACTGTATTGCCTCTATATTTACAGCAATTTATTTCATTAATCATCAACTCTTTATTCTAAAAAGAACAATAAAAAACTGTAAACACACAACCAAAGACAGAAAGATTCTTCAGAAAAGCCGCATTTGCAAGGATAATCCAATAAGACAAGCATTTCAAGGTCTAGACTTGTAGTGTTTTCAGATGAATAAAACATGCGAAAAGCAACTGTAAAATTTATCATTCTCTTTTTCAGCTTTTCTGTGAAACCACTATTTACTCCTAATTTGGGCTGCACAAAGAAGGTGTATTTAACTGTATGTGGCTGTGACTCCCTAAAGCACGGCTGAGAAGGAAAGACTCTGGGCACCGTTAGGCAGGCAGTGAATGCCGTCGTTAAAGGGAATTGTGTCAGATTACGTCGGACAAAACATTTTCTACTGCGGAAAAACTGCCAAGTGTTGCGACCAAAGCAGCAGGAGCATGCGCTTAACTCTTTGCGAGGCAGTTGCAGGCCTCCTCACTATCCTTTGCTCTCCATAGCCCATGTTACTCTTTGCTGTCACTGTCTGTCTCTGAAACATTTGCTGCGCTTTTAAAGATTATAGATTATGTGCAAACGTGCTCACCTGCTTTTATTTCCAGGATATCATTATATTTGCCTATGGAGCCACAAAAGGCTGTAATCACAAGTATTCTAATATGCACAATTATTCAAATGTGCTACAATTATTATACAATTATTCACACTTTAATTCTGAAAAACAAGGACTGGTCCTTTACGTTACACAACTGCATGATGGAAATGAGAAATTTCCAAGCTACTTTGATTTGGTGACCGCAGAAGAATGTTTCACAATTGTGCTCCGAGTCTGTGCCGTACACAACAGAACAAATCTACGTTTATCAAAGTTTCTTTTTAACAGGATTTTTTTTTGCCTCTTTGCCAGAAAGATGTTTATAGTTAAATTTCATATGCCAGTATAACTGCAGTTAGAAAAACGATTTAACTACATCCTAAAGGCAGTAAGAGGCACATTAAATGTAATTTAAAAGAACAATTAAATGCAACAATAAAGGTGCAGTGACTGTGAAGGTGATAAAAATATATATATTCCTGCTGACAGAAAACGAGTTGAGGTACCGACAGAAACATCCACTGGCACTAAATCAGAAGAAAAATCCTTAGGGTCACGAGGGGGCCCTACTATCAGGTGCGAGAACTGCGTGCCTCATCCATGCCTCTTTTGAGCTATTTTATGATTGCTCAGCATGAGTAACACGTTCCACACACTGTTGTTGACAAAAAAACCCTACATTACATATTACAGCATACTGTATACATCATCTAAAGTATGAACATTTACTTCATATTGTGGCAGACAGCGATACGGTCCCCCTACAGCCTGCCAGCCCAGTCGGCCCAGTCATCCATCCAGGTGGCGCTCCGCTGCTGCTGTCTCACTTCAGAACTCACCTGAGTAGTCAAATGCTGGTAAATGTGAAACTTATGTAAAGTTTTAATAACAAATCAACCAAAACTTGTCAAGTTGAATGGAAAACAACTTTACAGGACAGATCACCTGTAAATACAACTGTTTAGTTCATTTTTTCATTTTACATTTTTTTTTTTTTTAAATTACCTGCTTTTCTTGACGGGGCGTTACTGGTTACTGGGTATTTGTACTCCTCTGCAGTCTTTACTGGTAAACACGTCACACATCGCAGCTTCTGAGAGTCAGAAGCTGCTGTTTGTTGTAAGAGGAATGTGCTGACCAGCGAGCTCATCTGGACCAAGCTTTCCGCAAGCACGAGATTTATAGGTGCATATTATGTGCTATATGTATGTATGTTTTGAATCAATCAGAATGTAATCAATTATTCAGGATTCACAGACAATTTGGTCAGAAGAAAACTGATAACTTCTGTAGCCCAAACTGCAGAGATTCTATGTGTGGTACCTCAGCCAGTCCTAGTTGGAGCTGCAAAAATAAAAATTAAATATGGAATATCACATGTGGTTCTCATAAATTTGATTATAAACAAAGAACTTGATATCCCTACACATTACTGTATATGTATCAATATAGGAGGTGATATTACAGTCATATAAATAATTAGATGTTTGTTGGTACCATGCATTGCCATTGATTTATGAAAACATTGTGGCACATTTTTAAACTTTACATACATTTTCTCAACCTCTATTAGTTCTGATTTATATTAAAAAAGCCAATTGTATAGACACCGTTTGCTTTCCACTTTTTTTTTGTCTTTAGTCATTTATTACTCATAAATGGTCATTCTGTACAGTTTGGAGCATCATCAGTCCACACTGCAAAAGAATGCTGCACTAATAAAGTATTCTCCTTGGCCAGTAAGCTGGACAGCAGCTTCCTCATCCCCCATCACCTACCTTAGGCTTTACTTGACTGACGCGACAAACGCCCCTTAGGTTCTTGACCTGCCGGCTGTTCAGTGAAAATAAATGTCCTTTCCCATCAAATGCACACCTGAAGCCATCCAATCTGGCAAGAAACTAAATGTCTTGTACTACGACACTTTATTTCAAAGTCCTGTAGCCTTCCTGATCTGATGTTTCAGGATCTCGCAAAGATTCATTTTTTGATGCTAAAGGATTGCGAGAGGAGGTATTATGATATATTTATTTTTATATTCCCCCAGTGGGGAAATTGCAGCGTTCCAGCAGCATAGATCAAGAAATAAATACTTTGAAAAGACATAGAAACAAGAATTGAAAATACATAGAAATATGTATGAGATAAACAAAAAGAATAGATTCACACACACACACACACACACACACACACACAGGTAGGTAGGTTAAACAGCCTGCAATAGCGTTTTTTTTGCACAGAAGACGCTTCAGTCTAGTGCTGAAGGAGCTGCCCAGGGCCAGTGGTGCAGAGGATAGGAGGACTAACTTCTAATGCATGTCAGCCTGGCCAACATCCTGTTTGCTACCTCCTCAGTGGAGTCCAGGCTGCAGCCCAGGATGGAGCCAGCTTTCTTAACCATCCTATTAAGTCCTTGTCTGTGTTTCTTCCCCCCAGCACACATTGTCAAAGAACACCGCTGAGGCTACCACAGTGTCATAGAAGGTTCAGAGAAGAGCCCCGCTGACACCAAAGGACCTCAGTCTCCTGAGCAGCATGTCTGTGAGGGTTCTACCTGGGTTTGATCTTTCTAATGTCTGCCTGAAGGCAGATCAATGAATGGATAGAATAAAAGCGGGCTCGTTCCCTGCCCTTCCGGTGCCTATGTTCAATCAAAAAGCCCCCCCCAAAAAACCGGAAGAACATGAACTGAACCCTTTCAGCATTTGTTCAAGTACCAGTGAAGCTTATGACACTTAGCACTTAGCACCGAGCTGTGAATTAATTATGTCAGTGAATAAAGGCTGTGGCTGTCAGCGATGGGCTTGCGGACGTGACACAAAGCTGGTAGGGAATGCATGTATGGAACACTCTGGCCTAGAATCCATGTAATTCACGGATAAAAAGAAATGAAGAAGTCCAATTTCAGATATCAGCCTCATTTATCCAGAGCATATAATTAAGCAGCACTTTCATAAAAATGCTGGAAGGAACATTGTCTGAGAGTGGGCTGCATGTTTGCCTGGAAATACTGGGTATAATTATACTCTTCGGGGGATCTCAGGCCAGCTGCTCAAGGATTCTTTTTTTTTTTTTGTCACAGGCAAATTAAAGTGAGAGCAGCCACTCCACCCCCCCCAGCAGAGCTGTTGGAAAGACACCACAAGGTCAGACAGATAAAACGAATTTGTCCAAAGATCAAATAGTTCCCATGGATCACAAAATGGGATGCTGAGCCCGAGCAAAAGTGTGCAAAAAGCAAATAGTAAAGAAGCTGTGGATGCTGTGGACGTTTTGACATAAAGGTGTGAAGAAAATGCCAAAAAAACAACAACCCAAAACTCACTTAATGTGACAGTTGACAGGGATGAGGTGATGCCTTGCCTAAAGGCCATGTAGAACAAATCGCATTCATTCGTAAACACGTAACTGTCGTGTGGAGGAGATCTATGTGGCAGAGTGGGAGTAGATGACCATTACTCACCGCGCGATCATGAGCATGATTCATCACACTGTCAGCTTGTTTTAGTGCCATGTCAAAGTCAGAGTGAGCGCTCCTGACAAAAATTGTTTTTGCACCCCCAAACTGCGTTCAGGCAATTTTCTGTGCTCGGGTGAGGATGCTAACCTTCAGAGGCAGCAAATGAAAAAAAAAAACAAACAAAAAAAACCCAGCATTGCAAAGTTCGCAGTAATGAGCAGTAGCCTGTCTGCTCAGGCTGTCTGAAATTTTCCAGTGTCCTAAGAAAAAAAAAAACGAAAACAAAAAAAATAAACCAGGACAGGCTACAGAAGGCCCGGAAAATTGGATATCCTTCGGGAGGAGGACAGAGACAGAGCTGATTGTGATTCTCATTGCGGTTACATTGGAAGTTGACAGAGGATAAAAAAAAATAAATAAAAAAATCCAACAACTGTTTGCTATCAAATCTGGGAAACTTATTGCCTTCTACCGTGGAACAAGTTTACCTGAGAAGACAAGGCTAAACGTTTTGGGCTCTTGGTGTAATTGGACATTCCTTTATCCAACAGGGCACATCCCAAACACTTTCCTTTTGTCACCTTTAATGGCCTATTTTAAGGACTAGAGCTGAGGGATCAGGGGCAAGTTGGCACTGGGGCACTGTTAGGGGCACTTTAGAATCAAACATCGCCCTTACAAAGAGGTCCACTGGACTTTATCACAGAACTCCATGCTTTTTTGTTAAGTGTGCCAGATAATTTCATACATTTTGTTCAATTTTAATTAAAGTGTGCCCTAAATGGGTGACTGCATATTGCAATTTGCTGAGCTGGACAGAGAGAGAGAGAGAGAGAGAGAGAGAGAGAGAGAGAGAGAGAGAGAGAGAGAGAGAGAGAGAGAGAGAGAGAGAGAGAGAGAGAGAGAGAGAGAGACTCAAAAGGGTTTATTGCATTTTCCCCCCTCCTATCATCAATATTACTCTTGAAAACATACTCTCTTCTAATCTATCCCTCCATGAATTAAATAATATTTTTTTTTAACTAATCTTGGCAGCTGAGATGAAATGGGAGAATAATGCCATATGTATTTGGGGGATAATTTGTTAACCGGGGTTTTGTCAAAGTATAGAACATGACAGAGGCAAAAAGGTACAATAAAGGTAGAAGAATGCAACCGTGTAGAATACTAACGTAAGGGGAAATTTGAATGGAAGGAGATAATAAAATGCAAAGTAAAATTTGCAGTCGTCTTTAATGCTAACGCAACTTTGAAGCCACACCTCCTGCCGAGTCAGTTCTTTTCTAGGACATAAAACATGTTAACAAGACATGACGTTAATCTCCAATTCACCGAAGCTGACTCAAGAGTCTCAAATTCACTGAAGCCAAAAGGAAAAAAAGATTGATCTTTCTTATCAGCGCTTTAGAGTGAGCTACTCAGTTTATTGAAAAGCAGTTAACGGCGGTAACTTAGAGCGCATTGCCCTAGTGTGGCCCATCAGATAAGTTATGATAGCCAAACACTAGTACGGCGTATAAAAGACCTAAAGCATGTTTCACTGAGTCCACACTCACCAGATCCATCCATTAAGGATACACTTGCCTTTGGTTCTTAGTTCCAGGCTTCAGAACAAACAATAATTTTCCTTCTTCAAGTATGAAATATTGCTATTTGCTGCACCTTAAAGCCATTTAGAGCTCTCTGTGTGTCCTTGCCCAGCATGTTTTATTTAGACTAAATAAATATGTCCATTTTGTTCCAAATATAAAGCTAAAATCCCCTCCCTGAGTTGGGAAGAACAGGTGCCAGTGTTTGAATCATCATCAGTCCCAGAGCACGCTTTCAGTTTGCATTTGGTCCATATGGATGTGATGTCAGAGCCACCGAAACTATTGCTAGAGTTTTTAAATTCAAACATGATGGGAGGTTTTACGATCAGTCAGACCAGAAACACCGGGGTTTTAATAAACTGTTAATAGAGGGCTTTTTTTTCCAAGTCATGTTGCATCCTTTTTTCCTCTCACCTGTGTCAGCCTCGGTTATACTTTATAAAGTTTGAAGGCCTGAAAGGCACTTTTGATCGTTCAGTTTGATGAGTGGGCCTTTAATCTCAATGGGCCAAATTTTTTCCACCACACTTGAGTTTGAAAATGAATTACTCCTGAATGATCGCTGATAAAATAAAAAAAAACGAAACAAATAAAAAAGAAAAAAAACAGCCATAACAAGCTACAACAGAAAAGCTGGTACATTTGTGTGTGTGTGTGTGTGGAAGTGTGTGTGTGTGTACCTTTGCTGTTACATTGTGTTGCATTTGCAATATATATATTTTTGTTTTGTTTTTCGTATTACAGTTGGATAATGTTTGCCCACCTGTGGAATTGGCTGCTATGAATCCAATAAACATGTTGATCCTTGAAAGCCAATAGTAATTTCAGGGTTGAGTGGTTTATCTTTATTAATCTCGTAGCCGTGTCATTCTGAAGATTGTATGGCTACTAGACGTGTTTCCTAAAACCCAGCGGTGGCGCAGATTTGTTTTTTTTTTATTTCCGATCACTTTACGTGTTGCCATGAATGGCTGGATCGTTTTAGAGTATTTTTAAATATACTAGGGGAATCAGACAGGTTTTATTGCCAACCTGCCGCACGCTTCCTGTTAATACGCAATAAAATGCCGTGCTCATTTGCCGTAGCCATGCAAGACGCAGATGCCCTGACCTAAGTAATTTGTGCAACATACAAACTGTTGAATAAAGCCGTGAGGCTTTTCAGAAATCCGTGCCCAATTGCGGACACAAGAGTGTGTGTAACTGGTCCCCACAGGGTGCTTGGAATGATCAATAGCAAGAAAGACATCCGCAGATCGCAATTATCCATGCTGGCCTTCAGGTTAGGCTTCTGGTCGAGGTGACGTGCTCCTGATAATATCATTGATCTGAGAGGTGGGGAACTGCTGAGGAGGAGAGTTCACATAATTAGTAGCAGTCTTTAAAAAGATGACATCATCAGATGTTTACAGTATAATCTGTTGGGTCTAAGATAAGATAAGGTAAGGTGAGGGAGGATTACCATCTCCTGAGGCCTGGTTCTGCTAATGGATCCTGCAGTTTCTGCTCAATGTTGTTGCTATCCTCCGTGTCTCCCCTTTTTCTCTATATCTTCCCCCCTACTCTGTCTCTCTTACCATCTAACCATCTCTCTCCCCCTCTTCTTTTTTCTAAATCTCCCCCTCTTCTCTGTCTCTCTCCCAATCTCCCTGTCTGTTTCCCGCCTCTCCTTGTTTTCCTCTCTATTTCCCCATTTGTATCACCATCTCCCCATCTCCCCTCCCCTCTCCCTTTTCTTTCTACCTCCACCTCTCCTCTGTTTCACCATTTCCCCATCTCTCCTCCTTCCCCCCTCTCTCCCGGCATAGTGAATGGCCGTCTACACTGAGTCTTGTTCTGCACAAGAAATCTCTTTTTGAATGTGTAAAGTCTCTTGAGATAATGCTGTTATGAACTGACACTTTAAATAAAATTGAGTTGAAATAAATTAATGTAATTGCTGATGTTAGGCTTTAGATGGTTGTTTTTTTTTATCAGTCTTCTGATGCCCTTCTAATCATTGCTAAGGCATCTGACAATGGGCCAAAACCCCCAGATGGCAGCAGTATAGTCCTGAGATACTCCGGTTGCGTACTTGCGTTCACCTCTGAGGTGTAATCATCCACTCTGATGCACTATGGCTCATCAGTGAGGTAGTCCAAGATCCAGACTGTGGTGTTGGAGAGCTTTTGCATCTCCAGGAGCTTGTCCATTAGAAGGTTGGGCTGGATGGTAGCGCTGAATGCACCAATAAGGTCAAAAAACACGACTGTCACGGTGCTTTCTTTGCTTCACAAGGTGTCACGGCAACCTGTGACTGAGGAAGATGATGGTGTGATGTGCAGCTGATATGCCACATGCACATGTAACAACAATCTGGCGCTAATATCAACAGCTTATCTAAAAAAGTGTTCGTTAATGAAGTTGTAGTTGTACTGGTTGGAGGACATGCTGCGTCATTCATTCTGTGGTAGATGCTAAACTTTGTGAGCTTTGTATTATAGTTAGGATATGAGGACGATCTGGAACATACTGTTCTTTTAGTTCCAAACAAACATGAATAAAGATGGCTTCAACTGTGCCTCAGAGCAAACGATGTTTGAAATACAATCAGTGGACTCACAACTTTCCCAAACTTTTCAAAACAGGTTTTTCGCTTAGTGGTTTATGGGCAGCAAAGACCTTGGTATGTTTTTGGCTTTTATTTGGAGATTGTAAGCATTAAAAACCTCTCAAATGTAAGTTTTAGACATTTCCATTTTAGTAAAACGAGTAATGGACTGCACTTTCATGAAAGCCATTTATTTGGTACATATCCTGTATTATTTTTCCCAAACCAGTACAGTATTTTGAGAATAAAAGCCTCTTTGTTGCCCACTTCCATCGATTACCTGCAGATTGTACCAACAAAGTGTACCTCTAGGTCCAGTTTTCTTTCCAGTTTTGGTTGAATATGATAGAAATGATCCACCTTTTACCTCCTAGCTGAGCAGCCTCTGCAACAAAAAACATCTATCGGATATACAGTATTTAAAGAAAGACCTAGACATCACACATGTTGATGGACATCTGCTTATCAGTCAGAGCAAATTTTCCTGCTCATTCATTTTTCTTTTTTGTTTTGCTTTTTATGTTAATGGTGTTTTCATTTTAAAAAAATGTAATAAAGTAAACAGAATTCTTTATGTTAATGGTGTTTTCATTTTTAAAAAATGTAATAAAGTAAACAGAGTTTTCAAGAAGGACAATATGTATTTTTGACACCGAATTTGTCCATTTTTAATATAAAGTCATCAAAAGCACAATATTAGAGTTTACGCTTTAAACTTAAAAAATGTTAAAATAAACCAAAAAGACAAAATGCAACCTTAACTTAACAAGCAGTTTTTTTACAAAGAGCCCAGTGTGTTTTTTTAGGCCCAGCGAAAGGGCTGGGAAGAACAGGCTAAAAAAAGAGTTGTATTTAGAGGAAAGTGTTGCAATATGTGTCAAACTCACAAGTATAAACTGATAAAGAGGGACGCGAAGCCGAGAAAATATCAACATCATTCTGAGGCTAAAATCGATTTGCCGCCCTGCTAAGGCTGTTGATTCTGTAAGGGCTGTTTGCGGTTTAAGCTTTCTTTACAATCACACGATGCGCTTATCTTTATGGAAGAAAGAAACACACTATTTCAGTTTTGAATCAACATTTTTACCATTCTATCACCTCGCCTCACCTGTCCTTGAAGTGTGTGAAATGTTTTTTGCTATGAGCGTAAGAGAAATAACATTTTTCATACATTTTTTTTGCTAAAATGCTGTTGCTGCTAATACAAAACAGGCTAAACTGCGTCATCCCTTTTATTTTTTTTTTCTCCCCTATCCGGTGTCTGGGCTGGGTGTTGGACTTAGAATAGTCAGGTCTGATTGCAACGTAATTGTAATCATCACGCAGTGTATCATTTCAAACACTTTCCATTTGAATGTGGGGGTGCGATGTGCTGCCTAATAATAATAATAATAATAAGAATAATAATAATAATAATAATAATAATGAAAACTCTGTCAGTCACCATGGAAAAGTGTCATCCTAAACAACCACAATAAAGAATGCCTCCAAAAGGTTTTATTAAAGCTTTTGAGCATAGAAATAAGTCTTCTGTGACTGACGTCTGTCAGCATCAGTCAAACCTGTTTTTGTCTCCAGTTTTAAGTGCAGTGAAAGATGAGATGAAATGTTCCCATTTTGTTCTCTGGAATGTTTTTGTTTTTTTTTTCCACAAAAGCTTTTTATGTGCCATATTATTTCCCTAGTGAAAAATCACAACAGAGCACAATTTCATGAAAATTGCAAGATCGACCTCAGCCCCCACCCCCAAGAAAAGAAAAAAAAAATATCCACGAGGTCCTAAATTCCGTTCCTATCACCCGAATGAACCTCTAATGACACTTCAAATTTCACTCTGCGATGCAGCACAACTGAGAGCTCTTTATCAAGTGGTATTATTTGAAGAAGCACCCTGGAAGGCATTTCATTACTTTTAATTTGTAACATGGCCTTTGCACCAGGTTTACCTAAGCACTGTTCAGCATTGTGCAAAATGGATATGCTCTTGTTCATGAATATAAAGCACAAACTATAAAAAAAGAATGCACTATGCTTGCAGTGTAGAATAAAAGGATACATCATTTGGATGCATTCATTTCTTATTTTCTAAGAAACAAATTTGTTTCTAAGAAACAAATCCATCTGTTTCGATGAAATGATTTAGAAGCAGCCTAGCCTCGCAGCACGTCCTCATGGCATCCCCCTGCTATCTTGAAAACATATCTTCTAGTGCCCTAAATGGTTGGCCCAGAACATCTGAAGTAATCCAGCACTATATAATTTACTGATCCGGCAGAAATTACAAAAACAAGTACTGTATATTTATCATCTGGAATTGTAGCTTGTAAGGGCAAAGCTTAATCAGAGAATTTTGCTCAGAGAGCAGCAGCCCCTCTTAGGGCTGGATGTGCCCTGAGCTGAATGCAGATGCCTCCCTTTGCTACTTGTTTGTATTTCCCAGTGGATAGCACTAGTGGAGGCTGCAGCCTCTTTCCTTTGTCTAAAACACGTTTTCTCTTTAGAGTTGATCATACCTGGACGTCTGCAGGCTGTGAGGGCGGGACTGCAGGTTCTGCCTGAAACCGCTTCGGGTTGTCTTCAGGTTCCATCACTCAACTGAAGCAGATTTCTGAACCGGAATTAGAATCACTGTAGTAACTGCACTACTTCTGGAGGAAATTGGAGACCACGTAGGGCCTCCTTTATATCTATGCATTTATTAAGGCAAGATGACTCAAATGGGAACTTTACTTCCTGAACAAGGTTGAAAATGAAGTAGAAGCAAAGAGCAAGTGCGATGAATCTAGTCGTTAAAGGGTAAAGTGTAATCTTTGATGAATGCTATCTCCGTTTCAGCTTCGGCTGTAACTGTACGCATGGCTGTGTTTGCTCTATTAATTCTACATCCTTTCTCATGGCCCAGGAAATATGTCAGTGTTTTATTGGACTGGCTGCTTTTAATTGCTGTCTACTGTTATTTCCGAGCTATTTTTGCCTTTGGTTGGGGAGGTCTACAGGGCTGCGAACTATGCGAGGAGTAAGGCAACAATGGCGCCACTCGGGCTATGTTCACTGGTCTTTTGTACATGCGGTTCTGCGTCTCTGATGAATAAGTGCAGCGCTGATGGCGCTCTAATCCAGCAATAACAAGATGGATACTAATTAATAATTAATGGATCTTAATTGTGCCATGGTGCGGAGCCAGCTGCAGTAATGAAACGCTGCAGAAACCCCATCAGAAAAAAAAGGAAAAGAAAAAGAATGAGAAGGGGGAGAAACTATTTTGTCATTTTTAATGGAACACCGGAGCCTTTTATTTTTTTTTTTACATTCGCCACAGCGGCACTTCAACAGGGACCCTGGACTGGGTCAGATCCATCCGTCACACAAGGAGGCGAAACTCCATCCAAAGCCAGTGGAAACTGATTCAGTATTCGTCTCCGGAGCAGTAAATATGGACCTACCGCTTGTAACAGAAGTTTTTACTGCATGTGATATCGTTCAATATTTCAATGACGTAAATATTGCTAACAGGGCAACTTTATCGTCTCCGTCAAGGGAAGAGAACAGGTGACAGCTGGTATTAGATTGTAAGCAAAACATTTTTTTTTGAAAAGTCTTTAGTGGATTGTATTAAACTGTTTAAGAAATTTTGATACTGGCCCACAAAACAGTTGATTACATCTGGGTGATGTTCCAGAATCTAGAGGTATCTACCTAGTTCTTTTGAAGATCAAAGTTCAAGGAGGCTTGATCATAAAGCATCCTACTGTGTTATGAAAACACTGCGTCACCTCCTGCCTGTATGTATACAACAGGTGTAAGTCACAGTATTATTATTAGAGAAAAAATCTTCTTGACAGAGGTCTGAGCCCCTGGTCGTATTTCAGCTGACATGATAAATCTTTTGTCTTCATTATATGGGGGTTGCACTAGATAAATTGTGTTACAGATGTTAATTTTCCTCCTATTTTATCAGAAACTGTGACAGTCTCGGAGGATTGGCACAACTTTGCTGAGGAAAAGGTGAAATTAGAACTCTTGGAATTGATTTGGGCAACAGAACAACAGACATTACAGGGAAATTTTGAAACTCCAATAACTTCTTTTCACAAAGAGGTATCTGCTAGATATCATGTTAGCGTTTGACTGTTAGTAGCCTTAGAGGTGCTGTATGACAAATAGGAGCATCAAAAACGCATCAAGAATTTTAGGTCAAATTCAATTTGTGCTGAGAAATTGAATTGCAAACCTTAGCCAAGGCTCACCAATCGCAGTGTTGTGTAATCACCGTGAAGCGCGCACACCTTAGCACCAGGTCAGTGTTGAAAAATGACGAAGATGACAACTTGAAAGTGTGAGAGGACTCACATTTTCTAATCTCTCGTGGTCACAACAGATAGTAGCCTCCCATCCCTGTTAGACTCTTCAGCAAACACGTCCAGGTAGCAAAGGGAATGCTGCAATAAAAAAAAAAAAAAATCACTCCTAAGTGCACCTACTCTCAGTTTTGTCTGTCAAAAATATATGTTTATTGGAACGCGTTAGTTTGGTTCTTAATCACCCAAGTTGTAGTGGAAAAGTCACAGTGGCAGTGGAAAGTACAGTAGTCTACCAGAAAAATAGAGGTAATGCAGCCTTCTGAAAATTCAAGATCTGTCATATACAGACAAGAGGGTGTGATGATGAATTGCATCTGATGCGTAGGAGGGTCTGAGAGAGCCAGCGTCCCCTCAGGAAGAGGCCGGAGACGCGTAGTCCCACCAGGAGTCAAATGAGGGCGCAGTTGCTCTGTGGTTTGGTGGCACCGGCGGGGGGGGTGCGGGTGGGTTCGTGGGTTTAAGTGGTTGTATTTGTTATTCAGCCTTTTAACGCGATGCAAAGTTCCTTACTTTGAAATAGATGTGGTCGGGTGAACAGCTCTAATAAAATCACTT
>CAAE01014978.1:353096-363910 GCA_000180735.1 Tetraodon nigroviridis
TTTGGGCTCATTTTATGAGGGTTTGACACAGCAGCACGTGCGTGTCACTTGGTTACGATTGCAAAACGACAAAATTTAGCTGAGCAACAACTGCGGGTGTGATCTGCTGACATTCCTTGAGGAATAACTGTTGACTGCTGAAGAAAAAGCCAATTACAATGTAAAAATGTAAGATGTGTGTGTGTGGATGCCACAGTGATACAACCCTCGCTTTACCAGCCACCGGCCAAAAATCCAACCGCTAATAGCCAAACTTATTAGTTAAGGAAATAAGTAAAGTCGATAATCGCTTCAGGGAGTCGACTTCCCGGAGGGTTTAGCAGTCTAATGGTGCACGGTTGTAAGTAGAGTGATTAGGACTTAATTCATACGAATGAGGGGAAAAGGATAAATAGGCAATAAATGAATGCTCAGTGAAAGAATTTTGTTTCTTAGGTATGTGTCTTATGACTAGCTTGTACAGAGGTTAGTGCACACCTAATTATAAAGAAACCAAACATAAAATCTACCTACAAATTAACTTTAAACTCAAATCAGATTCCCCACATTCCTAACTATACTTTACATTTATCACAGGTGAGGTGTAAAAAAATACAGTGAATACTCAGTGAATGACTGAACTGAATTAGCGATAAAATCACTTTTGATGCACTCGTGCTATTTGTGACAGAAGCTCATTGTTTCATTTTTTTCTTTAGAAAATCTAATATTGACAGCTTTTAGAGTATTTTTTATTTAACATTTAACATTTATTTAACATATTTATTCAACATTTAACATTTGCTTTTTTATTGGCAGGTTTAGGTCTGTCACTTCTTTAAACAAAAAAGAATCAATTGTAAAAACCAGCAGGAAAATGGCTAACACTGATGCAAAGTGAGCAGAAGTTCCACAAGCCCTTTAAAAAAACTTTAAACGCAACTAAAGAACAGATATTCAAAGAACATATTTGACCTAACCTACTACAGTGTTTGACTAACGTACTATCAGGTCTTTCCGTGACAACATTGTGATCGCTACTATAAAATATTCGGTCTCCAAGTGCCGAGGACGACGGGTGTTGCGACCAAGTGTCATTTGCATAATCATGCTTTGCCAGCTTGATCCGGGATTGAAGGGGTCTCTGTCGTACACATCAAATCATGCTGTCATATTCAAATAGAATACCAGTGAAGGTCCCGACCCAGTGCTACACGTGTTCAATGAGATCCACGAGTCTAATCAACAGACCGGCGAACATTAATGCAGCTCATCAGCTCTACTACATTAGGCAATGACAAGAGTGTTAGGCAGTGTTGTAGATGGCAATGGGGACCGACTCATTAGACAGATCGACAAGTCAAGAAAAATATGGGCAGAAACATCTTGCTGATCTTCAAATTCTGAATAATAGTAGTAGTCGGTCTTTATCGTGCTTCTCTGGCTCTTCCCCAGAGCCCTGTTGGATGGCTTCCTCGCTCTGTTTTTATCAGAACTTCACTTTTTTCTGTAATGTAAATTGTTAGCCGTGCTTTAGAAACTTCCCTATGAATTCTTGTCATAAATGTCACATCAGTTCAAACCTCATATAAAATGTCCAAAGGGCGAGGGAAGGCATTTCTGTGTGGCTGTGTTGAAATCTGTTCGTCTGTGTTTGACTTTATTCACCCCTTTTTTTATTTCATCCATAAATTTAGCCACGACACATCTCATATAAAACGCTTTACTGCCTTCTGAAAATAGGAATGCTGTGGATATGGATATGGATCCATAATTCAGCTCCAGTGGTTAATTACAAATGTGTAATGACTTCCTGCTTTTGCTTAATTCTCACAGCCCAGTGGGCCGATAGGCCCTCGTCCTACATTCTCAACATCGATACTTGACTGGTGCAGCAGTGTCAGAAACACCCGCTTCTTTTAGGGCCAGACTAAAACCAGCCAATTCAATTAATTTCCTTTAAAACCACCACAACTAGGCTAATGTAGAGACAAACACTTTGTCATTTTGTTGCAGAAGCTCCTTTTTTTGCAACATTTAAACATGCACTTCTCCTACTAAGTTATTTGGAAATAGCAGGGAAAAAGGCAAATTTTTAGTGTTTTGCAAGCAGTGCACTGCCAACGTTTAAGGACCACTTTTGCTTTTTGGAGGCCCATTGTTACCCTGCCGCCCTGTGAGTGTTTCACACTTGCAAATGCTTTAAGCTGATTACTCGAATATGTGATAGGAATGGCTGCAGTTGGCAGAGGGGTCATAACATCTGTGGTGATCCATTTCTCTGGTTGAGCCGGGAGGAGTACTGGTGCTTTTCAGAAAACGCCCGGGCCTCATGAACAAACACAAGAGCCCTGTGTCAAGTTTAAGTGGGTCTGTTTAGAGCTGAAGTTGAGGCAGCGCATCGTCAAATTACCTCCTTTCTCCACAGACAGCGCACGCCTGGTATGTGTCACTTACAAGCTAGCTAAAGGGGAATCCACAGAAAGGTCTTCCTGAGCCTGGGTAATCAAGGGGCCGTGACATTAGGCACAGCGGAGGCCGGCGGTGTGAGAACTCTTCCACCACAATGGAAGACAGGTTAAATGGTTGGACGGTCACAGAGAAAAAAAAAATCAACTCCTTTCTGAGTGTCAGAGGACTCCTCTGAAAGAAGATCATATTGATTTCTGCTTCCTCACCCATCCCCTACGAGACAGCGGCAAACAAAACGCAAACACAGCATCGACCTCAACAGAGCACGCTAAAAATTGTTGCTCCCAAATGTTGTGACAGGGAAATACAGACGTTAGATACTCACAAGAGAAACCATGGGCAAGCCATCTTGGGTCTGACCGGCGTGGGCTCCTAGCAGTAATTAGGAAAATACAATTAAAGAAATGCACTGTTCCCCTATTTCTAGTGCAAAAAATAGCTTAAAAGAACACAACAACCACAGGGTGGCGGGGGTACGTGATTGGAATGTTTTTGTAACTTGGTTGTCAAATCCAAAAATCCCCAATGACTTTTCTTTTCTTGTTTTGAAGTTAGAATTCCTGCATCGAGACATCAAGCGGTATGATTACAGTTAGCAGAATAGAATATCATAGAGTAGAAATACTTTTATTTATCCTAAACACATGGAAATTGCTCATTACAGCAGCAACTTTCAGCCATAACTACAGTAACTGCAATATTATTTACAAAAGGGTATTAATAGCAAGAGGGCTAGGGTAGGACCGCTCCCAGACCATTCCACAAAGTCACACATCAGTGCTGTGTAGTCCTCCTCCCACCCAGCCACTGCGGAGTCATCAGTGAACTTTTGCAGTTGGGCCGACTCGGAGTTGGACTGAAAGTCTGAGGTGTTGGAGGGAATGGAGACAGCACAGTCCCTTGTGATGCTCCCACTTCACTCACGACCACATTAGACCGAGCAGGTGGTCCATAATCCAGGGGACTGTGGGTGAGTCAATCATCCTAGTAAAAGTAGCTCGATGGTGTTGAATGCACTGTAAAAATGAAAGAAGGTGATTTTCACCATGCAGCCAGCACCATCCAAAGGTATGTAAGCTCTCTGCAGTGGGTAGATGATCACTTCCTTAACCTCCAAACAAGGCTGGTAAGCAAACTGCAGAGGGTCCTCAGAAAATCTCAGGACCTCCGACCCAACTCAGTATAAAATAATGCTCACTGTCTCAGAACTGTCAATTCTTCTGCCAGATACCACCAACGGCACGCTTTGAGGAGCTAAGACCATTTGCATATTGGCTTGAATTTAAATGGCTAATTGCAGTTCAAACATCAAACCCCACACCAGTATATTGTTTACTGGGGTTAACCGCTTGTTGGCTGGTTTACCATCGGACCCAGTTGCGCCTCTGCTGGAGCACCATATCATTAAAATATTTATGAACGTAGCTGCTATTACTATTTGAGAGATGCTGTCTCTGATGAAGTTTCATTGTATCCTGTACAATCACATCACAACGCAATCGTATTAAATGAATGAATGTCTTGCATTTAATACTTTGCAAATCTTTCAATAAGAGGAGACCGATAACCTATGGTCAGCGTTTCTGACACCGCCAGGGCAAAGTGACATTGACCAATGGGACAATGGGATTTCAGTGATACTTTATTGTGTCTAGTACAGGACCACAAAAGAGGAATCAAAATGAAAGCCATATGCAAAGGAGACCAATTAGCAATCTTTTTCCAGATTTGGTGGCTAATAATCAACCAAAGTAGTGGTGTCTCATGCGGGACAAATTCGAACAGCATGGCAGAGACTTTGCCCTGCTCATTTACAAAGAAAAGTTCACTCATTGTGATCGGCGGCGCTTAACTGAGACGCCTCTTGGTATTTGTGAAGGTCTTTGAGTTCATAAATGTTCAAGAATAACAGTGATGGAGAGCTTAAAGAAGGGCATAATACATTGCTAATGGACCTGACATTAACACAGCACACACAGCTTTGTTTGAACCTGAATGGCGATAGTTAGCTGCTTCCTCTGGGTCTATGGTGGCTTTTACCTGAGCCACAGGCTACTACACACCTAATCAACATTACTGACAGCTGCTGAGGATGGGGTCATGAAGGGGGCACCAGATTGGGAAAGTGTGTGTTAGATAGAAGCTGTAATTTGACAGATAAATCCCCTGATTTGAAGTACATTTTGAATATGCTACATTTGAGTTTAATGTGTCTAATTTAACTCCAGCAGAAAATTTCAATTTTATGTCTGCTTTCTTACAATAAGGTAATTAACTGATATGTTTTGTTTTTCTGCACAGATTTGAGGAAAAATATATAAAGCATGTAGGTTTGCGACCAAAACTGTTAGTTTAATCACATTCAAATTACTGTTGAGTATGAAATCCTCTCTCTATCAACACACAGAGTTAGGGTGGCCAGTTACACTGTCTACTACAAGGAGCTAACGTGGCAAATGATGAGTCCAAGACGTTTGTACGTTTGTCCTCTGTTGAAATGCTAATGATTGAGAAATAGTTGGAGGGTGGCACAACAGATGAAAACACCAAATGACAACTTTAACATTAAGTGTTCATAGGTACAGCTTTAAAAAAAAAATCATCATCATTTTAAACAGCATACTCTTTTTTTTCCACCTTCCTGGTGTCTTAGTTATTACGCGAATGGAATCATTACAGTAGTGTAAATAAACAGCAGATTTAACTCCGGCTTCCATTAAAGCTGCACCAACAATATACGCCTGTGACACTGCGATGAATCTCTTCAAATAAAGACAGGGGGCAGGGGTACTTTCGTATTTGCCGAAGGGTAAATAAAAGAAGAGAGGAAGGAGACGTCCCCCACCAGTTTCTCTGTGGGAACTCTAATGAGGCAGATGCGCAGAAGGCCGACTTTGATTCCGAATCACTTCTCTCCCGGTAGGCTGGGAGAATCAAAGGCAGCTCCAGGAGCTGCTCCTTTCAATAAGAAGATTGCCAGTGAACCAAAAATGTTCAAGTAGGGTGGCAACATGTGATTGTCTTATGTAATGCTCTGTCTTGCTGAAATGGAATTGAAGTAAGGTGCAAACGCCCCCAGATCTGCAGGATTTAACGAGAGGTGAGAACTGAACCATATAACACCTTAAGAAGCTGATTTGCAGCCAGTTTCCACTGTAACGATTTTTAATCTAAAATGGTCCTTTCATTTTACTTTTTAAATGATTAGTTTTTTTATGATGCAAATATTGTTAGTAATGCTGTCTGCATAAAATTGCAATACAAACCTCCCTGAGTATTTGGCTCTTACTGTCAAGTCAAGTCAAGTGAGCTTTATTGTCATTTCCAAACATATATAGTATATATAATTCCAGGGCAGATGGGATATGTAATCTGTCAACCAAGGATTGGGGCTTCTCCTCTAACCCTCTGCTTCAGAAGGCTTTACCTTCTAGTTGGATGTCTGTGTAGGTTCTACAGTCATCCAGGTCATAGTTATCCGAGAAAAGGTTCTGTGTTCATCTGGACTTCTCAATTTTCATTTGGAAAACGTTTCGCCTTCTATCCAAAAGGCTTCATCAGTTCTGATCAGGTTAGGTGCAGAGCTTGAAGAGCTTGAAGATATAGCCCTTTTGGACCATTGGCATGCTAATGTCAACTGAGAGTCTTTACATTAGTATGCCAGTGGTCTGAATGGATGTCTCCGGGGTCGTTAGCTAACGTCTGCTAACGACACATCCATTCAGACCAAATAAAAAAAACAGTAATTTCTTTGCATTAAACATAACACACATCCCTGCTTTAAGAGCTCATTAGCTGCACCCATTAGGACTCACATGATTTCCGTATGACCACAGGGTCTGACACTCGTGTATATTTTAAAATAGAATTCCATGCTGAGTGTATTTATTTTAAAAAAGAAACAGAACACAAGGATTTGCATTATGCCAGTATATGAATATTTTATTGTCCTGTTCAGGGGTCAATCAGCAGCCCCCGTGGAACAGGAAGCTACTCCTGACAGGTAGGATGCTTGCGGGACTTTAAGTGACTGCATTTTTACGATTGATTAAAATTAGGATACACTTTCTTCATTTTCTCAGGCCCAGTGGATTTCCTATTGTGCAACTTCTTCGTCTCATTTGTATGATTCACTGACAGCATTGCCAGAAGCTACGCACACCTAAAATACTGTTGAAAACCAAAAAAAAAAAAAAAAAGAGCTGGTTCAGGTTTGCTTAATCAAGTCTTTTATATCATCCAGCGTTCAAACTACTTTTTTAATTTTTACTATTTAATTCACTATCATCCTTGATGTGTGGAGAATAAACATTTTAATAATATCAGTTGGAAATAAATTAAAATGATGCTGCGTTCAACGACAAAGCAAATTAAACTAAGTACATCAGTTTAGTGTGTAATTACGACGTAACCAGCAGCCCATTGTAAAATGAATTTAAAAAGTAGAAATTACAAATTTATAATTTTGACACTACAATTTTCATGGGAAAATTTGAAAACCTTAACCCTGACTGTTCGTTTCAGATATTTGACCATTTTGAGTACCTCCACCCAACCTCACTTGCAAATCTCTATTATTTAGTTTTGACATGAGCCGTAATGTAATCTCAGCCAACTGATTCCTATGCCAGAAATGTCCTTGACATAACAAAAGTGTAATTGTTGAATTACAGTTTGTCACACTAATGTTTTACAGGAGACAGCTGCTGCTAAACACAGCAAAGCAATTAGCACCCAGGCATTCATCTTTGGATTGGGTGCAGACGCGAGTGCATAAATACAAATAAGGAGAATGAAAACTGAACTTTCTATTATCAGTCAAAATGCATTTAGAGAAAAGAAGCTTGGAATTATTTGTCTGTCCTAATTACAAATGAGATCGTTTTAGAAAGTAACTTTAGACTCCAGAAGAGAGAAAAAGAGAGAGAAAGAGAGAGAAAGAGAGAGAGAGAGAGAGAGAGAGAGAGAGGGAGTGAGAGAAATCAAAGCACTAATGCATTTTTTAAAAGCAGTAAAACATTGACACTTCTGTAATAAATGATTTTTGGTTTTTTTATGTTTTTGTTTAATGACTTGGAATATGTCTTTGCATAGATAAGTAGAACTCAAGTGCAAAAAAATGCATAAATTTAGCTTTTTATTTATTTGGTGACCGAAATATAAATTAAAGCCATGACAGTGACTTCTGCAATGCTGCTCTTTACCAAACATTCATGTTTAAAAAATGGATCATTGTACAATGGAGTTTAATGTCAATATACGTTTCTGTTGCTGGAACAGTGCAATTTCCCCGCTGTGGGACGAATAAAGCTCTATTCTATTCTATGCGCAAACAACTGCAAATAATAACAAACAGCAAAATTATATCATTTTCACGATGTAAACGGTTAACTCCCTAAGTAAGTTAAATCTACTGCAATCAAACATCATCTCCAAATGAATATGGGGATACTTGAAAATGAGCACTACAATTATTATCATCATCATCATCATCAACATCAGTGGGGGAAAGCTGCTCAAGTGTTTACAGCTGGATGAATTTAGTTTACATTTGATACTCCATGCCGCATTACTACAACTATGCAGCCACAAAGCAAAAGCTAGGGCTTGAAAGAAGAGCACTGAAGACAAGATGTTGGGTTTTAAACTGAGAAAAAGAAATGGATAACATCCCTGAAGCCTGTAAAGGTTATACCAGAAACCACAAGAATCTCGGTTTTAATTATGAGCACCATGAGAGAACACACACATTAAATCTTTTTACTTCCTGGGTGTTATAACACAAGGCCATGTCAGCACACGTGTCCTCAACTGTACCAAGTGTTTCTCTGAGGTTGGAGGCATTGTGCAGGTACATATTTAGCATCTGGCTTAGACGCTACAGTCTAAGAGAACAAATTTTCTTCATCTGTTTGACTTTGAACCAGACTGGTAAATAGCCATTGCCCTCATATTTGTGTTTATTTGGAATGTGAAAAGTTAAAATTCTTACTTTACAACAAGGCATATAATCTTATCAAGATCAGCAACAGTTTAGATCAGTGTGTGAGGGTATTTTTTTATATGTGATTTTGTAGCCCAATGTCACACAACTCCCTGGATACCAGAGGACAAAAGTCTGCCCCAAATGTATTGCTTTTCTGGATACCCTCTAGTGAACAGTATTGATCTTAGCCAAATGAATTTGAATTTCATATTGCCTTTGCTCATTTAAAATGGTGATTGCCGCTATCTTACTCAGGACAAATAGTTGGCTTGGGAATTGTGGCCGAGGGCAACAGCAATCAGCCGTGGAGAGTTAACGAGCTTATCATCACAATGTAAATAGCGATGTGCGTTTTTGCATGTGCGGCGAAGGCTTTAGAGCCAGTTCTTCCTGTGAAAATGTCATGGTTAGCAATGAAAGGATAAGCTCAGGAGGAATTACTAAAGGCTGGATCAGTTGTGGGTGTTGACACTAGATCATGATTACTGGCATCAGTTACAGTGACAAGGGACGGGGGGAGGAGGGGGTGGTGGGGTCTCAATCGGACCTTTGCTAATGATGATGGGTCAGAATACAAATATTGATCCCATTGTATCAAATCAAACTGAATCTCCTCATCGACATATGCTGGTTGATGCTTGAATAAGCTAAATCAGCACTTGGAACAGAACAACATGAAGGGGTCTGAAGCAGATGTCTGAAGCAGACGGGGGGGGATGGTCACAAGGCCTACAATCACCGGGAGCTGGTCTGCATATATAAACCATACCCCCCAAACCAGCGCCCCCGCCCCCAACCTGTTCATCTCCCAGTTTGCGGCAGGTGAAGAGCGAACCGAGGAGGCCGAAAGTCAAGACAACCAGAGGGCCAGACAGAATCAGCCCCAGACTGCTCGGGGAGTGTGCAGACCAGCTCAGCGAGGTGGTTCTGTACATGTTCAACCTGAACCTTTACCTGGAGAAGGTTCCAACCCTCTAAAAGACATAGTGTGGTTTTGGTCCCAAAGACAGCCTATCCAAGGGATCCAAGCCACTACAAACTTGTGGCCCTGACTTCTCATCTGATTGGACTTTAGACACAACTTTGAACAGTGCCATCTCCAGAAGTTCACTGATGACACCGGCTCCATGGCTGAGTGTCAGAGGGGAACTAACATAAATACAGAGGAGACATCACTTTGCAGAATCTCATTTACAAAAGAGGTAATGATTGACTTCACACACCAGTAAACTTCCGGGACTTCACACACCAGTAAACTTCCAGGGTTCGGACATTTAGAAGTCGGACTATTTTTTTTTTCCAAATTCCTGGGTGTTCATCTCAATAAGAAACTGGAAGAACTGAAGGACGCCCTGTACAAGAAGGGTCAGAGTCCCTTGCACCTGCTGAAGGGACTAAGGTACTTGTGAACAGAGGACATTCTCAAAACATTCTATGACACTGTAGTGGCCTCAGCAGTGTTTTATGTCATCATGTGTTGGGGGAACCAGCACAAACAGACAGAAAGAGACTTAACAAGCTAGTATGCTAGGAATAAAGTGTGGAGAAAAAGTTTTGCCAAAAAGTGGATTCTTATTATTATATGCATGCATGGGCTTTTTCTGTCTATCTATGTAACAAACAAACAAACAAGCAAAAAAACCCCAAAACATGTCAGAATTGGTGTTGTGACTGAAAAAGTCGATGTTTTCTTTGTTTTAGTTAACTAAACACCTTCATCTCTTCCATATCAAATGTCTGTGTGGCACGTCGTAGTCAGACTTGGAATCCAACATCTGAATAAAATCTATACACGAATCTTTGTGTCATAATTAGGCAGCAAACGCAAAGCTCTGAAAACAAGCATCTCACATCTGTAGTCGTAGCGGCATATCAGCAACAATCACACTCCAGAGGGAGATGTGAATCCCAACTAGCGATGTCTCAGGCTGTGATTTCACCACTCCACTATTTATATCTACAGACATGCTGTTTCACTCAGGCAGCAGAGTGCCGCCCAAGGCTAGCTTTATAGCATTCTCCTGTTTTTCTTCTTCTTCAAGTCTGCCTGCCAGTTTTTGCATTAATATGTTGGATTCAGAGCAACAGTAACATTTTTTCTCTTTTACTCAACTTGTAATTCCCTAAACAATTTCACTTTTTTATCCTTTTCTTTTTGTCTTCTTTTCTGCACGCCCCCAATCACACTCAAATATATACGATTGTTAGTTTAATGAGTCTTTTTTTGCAGGTTTTTCTTCCTTCCTATTGTCGAGAAAATCACTTTATCCAGGTTTGAGTTTGCTGTGGCGGTGTGGGTTTATTTTCAAGTCTGCCGGCACACCGGTGAAGTGACAGACACAGCTGGTCTGAGCCTGTGAGCTGACCCAGAGCAACG
>CAAE01014978.1:375469-403459 GCA_000180735.1 Tetraodon nigroviridis
CGGGGATCTGCCCCAAATCAGAACAAACAGACCCTAGATGTGCCACCAGGACACAACAAGGTGTTCACAGCATTAGTGCGTATTAAAAAAAGCAATTCTGTTTCACACAATAGCGAGGAGCCTGCTTACGAATCCATGCATGGTTTACAGCTCTGGCCTCAACCATCAAACCATTTGTCTTGTCTCCGTTAGCAGATTCGACTTCGGGACAATGTGAATCAAGACTCGACGGGCTCTTATTAATCTTGCATGCAGCTTGAGTCTAGGCCCGAGGACTGGTTGTAAATCTTCGGCGGCGCCTTCTAAAGAGCGTAGCAGGCGCTATTGCTCCTTGTACTTTGACCAGATAAAGGCAGACAGCACTAGCCAGCTGCTTCAACCTTTTTTGTATTACATTTGCTGTAACACATTTGTCAGGCCTGGAGAAATATAATTTTCTTTCACAGACACCTGCCTTTAGTTTCTATAAAGTTTCCTTTAGTCCTCAGTGTGCTTCATGTTAAAACATGCTTCATTATTTCTGTAATTTTTTTCCACCCAGTGACATTTAAAGCAGGGCTGAAATTGCGTTTTCTTGCTCGAGCTACTACTGCCGTTTTTGACGAGAGTAAAGTAACCAATAGGTAATATGGACAAAATGAATTGAGATTAAATCCAACCATACTTTTTTTCTTTATAGCAGTAACAAACAAACAAACAATAGAAAGATCAGGATGGCATTTGGGTGAAGTTTGAAAACAAGTAAAAACATTCAAAGCTGCTAATGCAAGCTCCTCGAAGTCATTTTATAGTACACACAGGTAGCGTGGGAGAGTTGTTATTATCTAATAAAATGTAAATTACCAGTTTATCAAAACACACTCTTTTTTTCATATGAAACAGGAATCTTTTCTCTTTTACTGTTTACACATTTAAATATTACTGTGGCGACAGTTCAGGTTAAATTCATAGAAATCATTCTGACTGATTTAATTGCATTGACTTTCTTTCTATACTTGTTAACACGTGTACTTTGTGCATGTCATTTCAGCAATATTTACACGTAAATGTTTTTGCTAGGGATTGGCCGATTGTTGGCACTGATATTTGGAATTGTGACCTATATCAGCAGCAGCAGCCATTTTTTAAAAATCTGACGGGCTGATATTAAGAAGTCCCTGCTATTGCAGCCTTCTGAACTACTAATATTTGGTATTGGTATTGGTCTTAAAAACCCCATATTGCCATATTGGCTGGTCTATATTTTTTTCCCTCACATCTGAGTGGGCAAGGAGTTTGTAATTGTGTGTTTGTTCTGAAAATTCCAGAATCAAACCTGAGAATGTTTGATTATTTAAAAGTTTGTAGTAATTTCTTTAACTGTCAGCCATATTGGTTAAAAAAAAAAGAAATAAAAAAACACAAACACAAATGAGAAATCATCAAGGCCTCTGAGTTTAATTTAGGTAGTTGTATATTCATCTACTAAGGAAGACCCAAAATGGCCGAGGGACGCTTGTTATTTGTGCAAGTCAACCTAAGACAGATGACTCAAGTAGACTTTTTGATCAAGAAATGTCAAGAAAAAAAACAACAACAACAACAACAACAACAACAACAACAACAAATCTGTAATTGTTGTTTCACCTGGTATTATCTTGCTGTTTTCATTTTTTAGATACAGATGACTTTATTTCACTTTTCTCTTTTCTTCTTCCTCCTCCTTTTCCTTTTTCCTCCTGGGGCTGATTTTAGGAAGGAAAATGCCTTTGAGGTTTTGTTTTCTAGGATTTTGGCCTGAAAAGCAGTCTGTTTTTTCATACGAGAGTAGTAGAATTAGTAAGTGTGCCAAAGCAGAAAAGACGGCATGTGCAGTTTCTTTGTAATCGCTATAAACCAGAAGGCTACACGTGAGTGGATGGTAATCAGATGGGGTCTGTTTCCATTTGGTTCTTCTCTAGGGTTTCATTTGGAGCACATGTTGTGCCTTGGTGTAATTTCCTGGTCAGCTGGAGATTTGGTGAACCTGTGTTGTTTTGCGACTTTGCTATCATCATTGTTTACAGCGTGTTTTAGAAGTCCCAGTGTTCATTTAGCTCGTTATGATTTTATGAGGCTTCAATGCCTCGTGGCTAGTGTTTAACAAGCAAAAAGAAACCACCTCCAGTCTACTTGGCAACTACAATCGGGAGATGGTTTTAATTCATATTCAGCACTATGAAGATACTGATCCATCTGTGTGTTTTTTAATAGTGCAGTCAGTTGAAAAGAAAACATTCACATTTAACCTAATGATAAAAGGTGGATAAATTAAATTTCTCAGGGAAGCGGTGCATTTTTACAAGTTGACTCTCAAATATCCACATCACAGTTAGATGAGATTACTGTAAAAGCATTCCTCTGAGCTGGAATAAGTTGGATCATGATCCATCTCACCTTCTTCGCACTAAAAGCAATGATTGAAAATCTGATATGAATTTCAGGGGTGGGGGGATAATGCAATGTGATTTTTTTTTTTTTTTTAATATATTCTTTTAATTCGCAACAAATTGCCCTGAAAAGTTTTCAATAAAACATAATATCTCAGCGAAACAACAGCAAAAATTTGCATCATTACAAGTAAATGCAAAAACAAATAGGACCTCTAGGATTTTAAAGATTGCATTCTGCTTCCAAATATGCAGTTGATAGCGAAGAACATTTAAAAGCCCGGTTTAGTCCCGGCTGCGGAACACCATCATCTCTTCAAGCTGTTTGGTGCGTTTATTAGGGTAACGACCCAGCAGCAGGGTCAATACCTGTGCCTGTTGAGCCTTGCAGGCTGCTTGTGTGGATTCCCTGATGAAGACGTCACAGCCAGACTTCGACGGACTTCACACCTGGTGTGTTGTATTCTTCATCAACTGTAGAAGAATTTCACCTGGAGGCCCTCCAAACCTCCAGGCTGCTGTTGGCCCCTTTGCTGCGCCTTAGTTTTCCCAGCCTTATTCAGCTGGAGTGTTCAGCACTTCCGGGACGATGAAGAACGTGATGCTCTTACAGCATATTTTTCTCGGACCTGATTTTAATCAGGCAACCCATGGGCTGTGTGTGTATCAAGCCGAGGCATAACACAGACCGTCAGGGAGCTGACCGATTTTTTCATCCAGGTCCGGGAGAAGATCCCCCAAGAGACCGGTTTCCTGTCAGTAGCATGGAGGCCAAACACATTACCGAGGCACGTTCTGAGCCTTACTTTGTGAATTCAGAGAGGTCGGATCAGCCGGAGATCTCATTTTTTTCTTTCGGCGTTTATTCTGAGATTCCTCAATTGGCTAAAGATTTTGGTTTGTGCTCAGTGTGTAGTGTAAAAACACACTTCCTTAACAGCTTCATGCTGTTTGTTCATGTTGCTCATATACTTATGTATAAGTTTTACACCTCAAGGAGGCTGCCTTGGTGTTATCCATAATTCATTGCAGTCTTTCTCTTTGTAATTTTACCATCGTGCTGTCAGCACACTTACTCAAATTCTTAAGTCTACCCATTATGAATGTGTGTATCTTGGTTTAGGTGCATAAAATATTGAAAATGGTCCTTAAAAGAAACAAAAAAAAATCAACTCACGCTGTTCATGGTGTGCCGCAATGCAGCTACATCTGTTTTTAATCCATTTTGATAAATTAAGGAGGTAGATTAGCGTGTCACTTCCCAAGCTCATTGGGTAATTACTAGGTTTAATTGAGTCCAATCAAGGGAATTAGTCCAGCTCCTTCTTTGTGTACTCTAGTGTTTGCTTTCATTGTTCAGCATCCTCCACTTTCAGGCTTAGAGACATTACAGGAGTCAATTATGGTTTCAAGAGTCAAAACAAGGCCTCTTTGTTCCACCTGTGTATTAGAGTTGAAAAGAATGAAGGTTCCTAAAGCCTTCCATCAGACTTAATTAGCCTTTTTAGAACTCGCGACTCACTGTACCATGTTTTACCCACTGAGGTGTGTAGCAATGTTCCATCTAAATTTAAATTTAAGAAAATCACACACACACACACATACACATTAGGTTTTAGAAATATAGTCATTCTATTTGTCAACCGGTTCTATTACAGATTCTCTTAGAATCTTCTCCCCATCACACGGCTCTTCCGGAGTTAAATAATTTCTGACCACATCTACTTCCAGCGCCTGCATTATCAAGATACCAAACTCAATTATGTACACAGTGAAGCGATTTATGAGGCAGTTTTGGTAGCAGTAACTTCAGACAAAGTTGCTTTCACTTCAGTCTGAGGTTAAAGTCAACACAGCGTCGCGGGTGAGGTTAGTCTTATGATGCAAATATGCTGCAGGGGGAAAAACCAAAATGAAACACAAGTTCAGGTAGAACAAATCTTTCACTTCACTTGAAAATTATTCTTCGATGAAGCACCGATAAAGTACAAAACATTTAATTAAGAAGCTACTGTATCTTTATCTAATAGTTTGTTTAAAACAAAACCTCACTGCAAAAATGAGATTTAGGTGGATCAGCCTTTTTTTCCAATCACAGTTCAGGAGATGATGTTTAATGTTGACCTGTGTTGATTTGGGCAAAACTGAGGGTTTTATTTTTATTTTTTTTTAAGATGTGCACGTGGTTTGTACAGATGCTTGAAAACACAAAAACAACTCGTACAGTGCTCCTTAATTGGCTTGAAGGGCCTTTTTGTCTAACTATTCAGCTTGGCGTGATTAAGGGCCAAGGAAACTTCTCTTACCTCTGACTAACAAGCTTCCCTCTTTTTGTCTTTTGTCTTTTGTCTTCCTGCTCTTTTCAGCATTGAAACAGGCCGTTTTGAGTCCTGTTTTGCAACCCTTTGCAGTAAATTTGTGGCTCTACTGGGTTATAGTTAAAAATAAATAAATTAATGAATTAAAAAACAGCTCACTGTCACTTCATCCTCATGCACGTCAAAGCGCACAAATCACGGTGGATAACTCGTCCAGCTCAATGTGTTCCTTAAATTGATCTGGCTTGTTGAAACAGATTTTTTTTCCAGTCTGTACGTTTCACCTGTGATTACTGGATTCTGAGAATTTGCGAACATCAAGCATAATGCATCTGTAATAATATGCTGCAGCTGTCAATAGTTCGCAATACAATAGTTAGCATCATTGAGGCCGTTTCTTTATTCCTTCCAAAGAAAACGGCACAGCTGTCGATAGATAGCTTTTCCTTTGGGGTTTTCCATTGGAGAGTACCTCCTAGAAACAACGCTCTCTAAACTAATTTCATTGTACTTGAGTGAATAAACATTCATGAAGTTTGTTTGCTTGTAACTGCAAGCTAATTGGATACAGTTTAGCCTAGTAAACAATCAGACATCGAGACAAATGAATTATTTGCTTGCTTCCTGAGAAATAAAATCAGCTCACCTTGTTATAAAGCACCCTACACAAGCACAGCGGAGTGAAATGCTAAATGTCGCTGTTGGATTCATTTGTGGAGTTTGTACAAGAACAAAACCACCCAAGAACTACTGACATGGAAACATGCCTTGTAAAAAGGCACCAGCACTGAAAGAATAACATGAATTACAGACAAGACGAGTTGGCGTTTGGGCGAAATACAATCAAATAAAGTATAATAGATTAAAAGGATGTTTCGCCTAACAAATCTAAACGCTATTACTCTGGGAAAATATCGAGTACATCACAGGAAAATGGGAACGGCACTGCCGATTACTGTTTCCCTGGATTTGTTTTTCCGCTTGCAGCTAAGTGATGTCCGCTGGGCTGGAATCCCATAGACCTAATAGGCTTAGGGGATAAAACCACTTTGCTTCCCTTTCTCTGTCCTTGAACAGTGTTTGGTGTTTGAAGACGCTCCCAACGGCGTCACGGCGGCGCTGGCGGCTGGGATGCAGGTGGTGATGATTCCCGACGACAACATGGACCCTGCCCTCACCCGGGAGGCTACGCTACAGCTCAGGAGCATGGAGGAATTTGAGCCACGGCTCTTCAGCCTGCCACCGTTCAGCTGAGCCAGGCGACGGACAATGAGTACCACACACTATGGTGGTGACGTAAGAGGCTGATTTAATTTTTAATGCAAACAAAATGACCATTAAAAAATTGGAAGAAGCTTAAACTTGTAAATCGACTCATCTATTTTAGGCGTTGCAGCATGTGAAGCTGTTTATGGCACATTTAAGTTATTCTAAATTTCGGAACATTGATCGAGTCCGGAGAGACCTCATTACATACACGGTAATGAGGTTTTGCTCTGTTGCTCATCATAAAATCTTGGGCACTTAGAGGGTTGGCATTTAAAGAGCAGGCACGAATGAGCCAAATATATTCAATTTATCCTTACAATTTAAGGAATTATTTAAGGAAAACATAACATTGAGCCACACTTTATACACTTAAGCCTTTACACTATCCAACAGAATCGCGAGCTGGTGTTAGTATATGCCAGGGCTATTTAGGTAATTTGCAGTCAGGGCCAGTTCATTACAAATAGAGTGCCAAAGAAAAAAAGTAATCACAATAATAAATAAAGAAATCAAAAATATACTTCAGGATTTAATGTATTGTATTTAGTAACTCCAAAACAAAATATGCACATAAATCAACACATCCGAGCTATATACAACTATCTGAAATAACTTTTTTCAGTTTTGAACATAAATTAGACACCTGATTTATGTTTTACAGCAGCCAAATCACAGATATTTAGGATTGCACTAATTTATTAAACAGGCAAAAGTATCTTCACCAACAAAAATAACAAAAGAGCACATTGTACAAAAACAACTTAATATAATAAAGTATCAGGTAGGTAAAAAAAAACTGTTCTCCTATAACTGTCAATAATTTGCCATCTAATTAGAAAAATGGCATTTTTTTGACTTGGCAAGAACGGTAAAGTCAAGTAAGTTTGTCGACAGCGCAATGCGCAAGCAGTGTTGCAGATGTTGGTCAGCGAGGGCAATTATGCAATTGTGGGTTCTCAGTCAGTGATTTAATGACTTTCATTTGTAAGAATGACGACCTACAAGTGTATGTTGAGCCAAACATTGATAGAATTAAAAGTGTAGGACCCCTTGAGTCTGAAAACTTCTCTCAGCTGTCAACATGGGTCTAGAATTTTTTAAAACTTGCTTCCTGCAATGACTGTTGCAAGTCATTTGATGGCTGAATATCAGTGAGTTCCAGTTGTAAAAAAAAAAAAAAAAACATATTCAATGACATTACCAGTTGCTTTTCTCCCAATAAAAAATCTGTCTTGGCATTCACAGTAAGGGTTCCCAACAAATCTCATCACATCACCGGAGATGCTGAAATCTTTAAACCTAGTGGCAAAGTTGGTTTTCAGTAAGTCAGTTATGTTTGACATCACCTCTGTAATTTCACAGGTCAGATTTCTTTAATGTGGGGAAGTGGAGCATTTTCCAAGACAAAAATCAGCAGAGTAAAGTGAAACGTTTTCATGAAAAGCATGAAGTTTTTCCACAGGTTCCAAAATCCGTTTTATCTCTGCCCTGCTACTGCATGTTGAGCTAGTTCAAATGATGGAAAATAAACTGGAGAAACATTTAAATTTCCTCTCTTAGTTCACAAAAACTTTTGTATTTCCCTTTGCTAACCCATTAAATGTGTGAATGAGCAATTCTTTGTACTCAACCAACCTGTCAGTCAACAGCTTGTGGAAAAGGCGGTGCTGTAAACTAGAGGTGCAACGGATATCATTTAGAATTACCATGACAGAGTTCACGCTCTCTATTAACTCACCACTGAGTGTGGCACACAGGAGACTTTGGTGGATGAGGCAATGTAGCAACCTAATCTACAGAGCTGCGATGTGCTGAGCCTATTAAACCCCTCCAAACCATCGAGGGTGCGCCATTCCGCACCAGCCGGTTGATGTGCGCTAAATCCAAGTTGTTCTCAAAGTATCCAGCATATTTGGTGAATAAAATCTCACTGATGCTCTGTCCTTTTAGAGGAACTAGTTCAAGCGTATCTTTGCAAAAACATTCTCTATCAAAAACTCGCACATATTGGCACAGTCGTGCAACATCACTCTTATCTGTTGATTGATTCACGGTCAAGGACATCATTTCAGCTTTGCTTAGTTTGTCCAAAAGTATTTCAAAAACATCCGAAGGCTGTGCTGGGTTGCGAGCAGTCCGTCCTTATTGTGCCTCCCTTTGGTGACTGAAGCTCTTGACCTTGTTTTTAAAAAATGTAATTAGTCGTGTTTTGTGTGACTTTTGAGACAATGTGAATGTACCAAGCTCAATACAGTTTGTATATTGAGGCACAGCACCTCCTACTGTATGAGAAAATATACAATTAATTGTCTTACACCCATTGATGTAATAATGATTCTCTCTACACTCCTGAAAAAAATGCTTCGGGGCCGGACATTGCCGGAGGGCCGCCAATTGAATAGCCTAGGCATCAGCGATGGCGTGACTCTTAACAACCAACCAACCTTTTTATACTGATATCTCATATAAAGAAGGTTTTGCTTATTCTTTCCTGCTATTCTGTGCTGTCACAAATGATGGGGAAAATCCATCATTATCATAAAAGCAGAAGGAGTTCATAATCAGAAGTTTCATCTCTATTTTTGAAGCTCAAAGCTTGGATATCCACACTCAGCACAGCAGTGAACATCCAGGGTTCAGGCATTGAAACGGTGGATGTTTTTTTAAGTACCGGAGTGTTTACCTCACCAAAATCTAGACTGGTCTTGCAACTGACGTCCTGGACAAGAAGGGCCAGAGTTTCCTGCACCTGCTGAGAAGACTAAAGTCCTTTGGTGTGAGCGAGACTCATCTCAGGACATCCTACCACACTGTAGTGGCCTTACAAGTGTTTTATGCCACCGTGTGTTAAAAGAGAAGCAGCACAGACAGAGACAGGAAGAGACTTAACAAGCAGGTTAGAAGAGCTGGCTCTGTCCTGGGCTGCAGCCTGGTCTTCACTGAGGAGGCGGCAGACAGAAGGATAATGGCCAGGCTGACATCCATCAGGAGTCACTCCTCCCACCCTCTGCACCACACTGTGGAGGCCCTGGGCAGCTCCTTCAGCACTAGACCGAGGCACCCTGAGTGCAGAAAAAAAGCACTACTGCAGGTTGTTTCTCTCCATAGCCAACAGACTGCATAACGCAGCACCCTCGGTAACAATCTACCTCCAGCATCTGCCTATGTGCACTATGGTCATGCAATTCCTGTACAGTACAGTATTTGTAAATATATAGAGTGAGCCATATTTATTTCTATTTGTATTTTCTCAAATATTGTTTTATGTCTGCTGCTGTTAGGACAGTGAAATGTCCCCACTGTGGGATAATAAGCAAATTCAATTCAAATTCATTTATTAAAAAAAAAATAAAATAAAAAATTAAGTTGTCCTCTTCATTACAAATGCTAATAACTGTCCAATGAGGTGAATCACCCCCTCGGTGGCTATTAGGGGGTGGGGGTAGGGGCTGTGATAAAGAGAACCACAGGAAAAAAACTCATTACAAATATAAGCGAAAAAATATATGTTGCAGGGCTATAGTTGAATGGATTTGTGGACTTTAATAAGCTTTATCTTTAGCCTGTTCTGTGCTTCTTCCAGCTGTCCTTGATGTGGTTATAACCCACTTTTCATTTAATGTTTAACGTACAACAGGAGACTATAACTATGAAGTATTTGTGCAAAAGACATTCTCAAATGGTGTTGAGTAGAGACAGAATGAATGCACGTTGGCATCCTGAGGTGGGACGTATGGCCTGAAAAAGGGATTTCTGTTCAATTCCTATCCTCCCCATGTCAGAATAATCTGCACGAGCAACAGTGCTGGCCATAAATGACGTGGCTTGAAGCCATCTGTGTACATGGACTGTATTGTGTGCACGTGTCCTTGCTACAACTCTCGTCCCATCTGTAAATTCACAAGTTAACATTACCAAAATACCCCCACCCCCTGCCATCCCATATCCTTTCTTTTCAAAGCAGGCCCCAGCTGTAGAGGCCCCCCAGTTCACCCAGTGCTACTGAAATCAGATTTCATGGTTTTTTTCTCCGCTATACCAGCCAGTTAGCCAGCTATCTGAACTCTCATTGTCTTGTTTTTCTGCTCAAACTCCTCCTAGTGCGTAATTTTGCATTGTTAATTTACTATTTGCTTTAATCAGTGTTTTCCTTTCTGTTTTCCCACCGCAGCTAAACAAAAGGATAGCTGCTCTGATTTTGAGATAGCCTCACCCTCGCTGCGGAACAGCGTTTTCCCTGCTCTGCCTGGGTGTTTGTGGCCGACGTATGAGTCTAAATTCTTAACTCTGAGCACATTAAGAATACAATTTCCATTCATTTTTTCTATTCATTTCTTTTCCTCAACTCTGACATCAGATTTCATTTGGTTACAGACATTTTTTCTTTTTTCTTCATGCTCAGGAAGTCAAATCTTCATCAGGTATGCAATCGGGATGTCAGCTATTTTTAATGTATCATATAGCTCCTTGCAGAAAAAGTACTGGCTAGGCTCTAAAGATCTTTTTTTTTTTTTGTTTTGTTTTTTTTTACAATCAAAATATTAACAAAATACAATAATTGTTGTTCCTCACAGAAAGCAGAATTGTAGTGTAGAGGAATCTTGCAACCTTTTACCGAGTTAACCAGAGATGTCCAATGGTTTAGGAAACCAATTTCAAGCAATAAAATAGTGTATTTTCTCTATAATAAAAAATAATAATAATAATAATAATTTTTAATAAAACTAATCATAAAATTAAGACATTAAATCTAAAATGAAGCCGGAGGGAGGCCTGTGCCCCAGCTAATGTTGATGGTTGGATAAATGAATAGATGGATTTATGGATGGAGGGATAATTTAACATTTCATGAAACATACACTTTTTAACCTGTGACTTCCATCCTCCTCCCTCCCTCCACCAAGAATTATTTCTCTAATTTCCTTCAAGAGAAAGTACACTTGCTGGCATTATAAGGCAAAGAGGCTAAACAGAATGAGTTGCAAAACAGAAATTGCCAACCATAACGTCACACAGTTGACTACATCAGAGAGGACCGTGAGTAAAATACAAGCACTTTGTGCTTTCATGTAAACGTAGAATTGAAATCAACCTGTGACCCCTTGGTGGCAAACCAGTGTTAACAGGCTTGTAATCACCAGTTTTTACGTTTCTGAACGTCAAGGTAAAGCGTTGAGTCGGTGGAAGAGAAGTGCTTTTTTATGTCTGCTACCATCTTTGTTGCCATGACACCTCTTTACCAGGAGATGTGAGAAAGCACGAAGACAGAAGCTCTTCAAAGCCTTTTTTCTCAACATCTGATGCCTTTCGTAAAAATACAAAACAAAGCAAACAAACAAACAAAACAAAGAAAAAACTGTCAGGACAGACTCGGGTTTATCAGTGTTGTTTGCATGGGAAATGTCTTATTAAAAAAAAACAGGTCTGAACCGAGGACATAGATTTATGATCTTTTTTGTTTTTATTTTTATTTAAACAGCTGTTGTCTGACATCTTAGGGGACTGCAAAATGGGCCAGACACCTAAACGCCACATCACAGCTGTCTTTGAAAGCACCGCTTGAAAAATAGACCTTACAGAAGAGGGCTCGAGGCTAAAAAAGAAAAAAAAAGAAAAAGAAAAGAGCATTTCATCCAATTTCTCCACAAGACTGGGTGAAAAGAGTGGCGGCAAAAAGAGAAGCACAGAGCAGAGATAGCTGCAAAGCACGTTTCAAACGTCAGCTTTCAGATCTGCCTTTTATCAGCAATTAGACAAGAAGCTTGGCGACGAGAGCTGGAACCGTGGAACGGCTGGATGAGAGGGAGAAACATTGTCTGAATGACCTCATTTTAAAGATCCAAGTTTTTTTTTTTAAATTTTCTTTAGGGGTGCCAGACTTTTCACTTAAATTAAAGATATTCTGAAACGTTACTCATTAAAATACTTATTAAAAGTCAATGGTACTACTTCAAGTTAAAGATAGCAAATTAACTTTAACAATAAAAGAAACTTTCTAGCTGTGAAAACCTACAGACCTGACTTAAAGTCATTCAGACTTTCAAAATTGTATTTTTGTTACTCACTCTTTTTTGTCTGGCTTTAAATCTGTAGAGATCCTCCAAAATAGGGGTTTTGTTTCCAAATTAGCTTAGCAACAAACAGCTCCATCACTAACCTGAACTGAGGACATTCATCTTCAGCCTTACGCAAACATTCTCAGGAAATCTTTAGATATTTTTTTCAATCTTATCAGTGTATTTCACTAATTACATATTCCACCTCACTAAAGAACGTTGCTGTTCTTTGAACCTTACATGACCTCCAAGCGCCTTAAGGAAAAAATTCTCTTGCTGTGACAAATGGCTCAACAAATTGCAAGGTAGTGCAACTTTTTTTCTCCCCACAGGAGCAGAAACATCTGAATTTGCATATCTTCAAAGGTTAAACTATAGCTAAATAAGATAAGTTTAAAAAAAAAAAAATCCAAAAGAAGTATTTTCACTGCGAGCAGGTGAGAGGGAGGGCAGACATGAGTGACAGGATTTTTTTCTTCAACAATCAGGCCACATGAGATCGAACAGCTGTGATTTCACCACGCCACTTTGTGGAGTTCTCTTCTTTTTCTAGAATGTTTAGTGGCACTCACATGTAATTCTCAGCAGTGAGACTTGAGTGGGCATTTAAAATATTTTTAAGCTGCTACACACATAAAATGTTTGAGGTCAACATAATTGTGGTTGCATCAACCAGAGGCTTGCAAGGAAAGACAATGCTCACATCAGCCAGCAGTGGCGCAGGAGCACAGCTACACGAACCAGAGCGGAAGGACCGTAATCATGCACCGATGATGAGAGACTGGCAAGTGACCGGCGCTAGCATAGCTGAAAATCAGGGCCCCGCAAAGTAAGGGGTGAGAGCCCTTTGACAATGTAGCCTACAACATTAAAATATTCGGAATACTTGCTTAATTAGGAACATTTACACATGTTAACATTGTCCAACGGACAAAATACGCATCCATTCTATTTTGGTCAGATGCCAGAGCAGCCCACGACAATCTATCGCAATGCATCATGTGCAGGACAGGAAATCGGGTGTGAGAAGAAAATAGGACATGTGCTGAAAAGGAATAAGTGTGTGTGTGTGTGTGTGTGTGTGTGTGTGTAAACTAGTAATTAGTAATCTAGGGGCCCTCACTGCGTTGCTTGCTACCTTTCCTCTATGACAATGGGGACTGGTCACCTAAATGGGTGAGCCTCAGCAGGTGACCAGCTGTGCTAACTTGCTTTGCGCAGGTATGATATATTCTTTTTTGACTGGAGTTGACAGCTAAAAACGGAACGTCAACGTAACAAAAGACACCCCCCTCTATAATTAACACACCAGAGGTTTATCTAGCAAAGCCCAATCTCCAGAGACGTCTTTTTTGGATGTTCCGTATCCTCTTTACTGCTCGCTTTTAACCGTCTCTACTTCTGAGGCGCAGGCGATCAAGGCTTCTGTTGACATCGGCGAACACATTTTTCCGTCTCCTCGACACGTCCACAGTGCCGACTAGTGCTGCATGTCTGTTTCAGCCGGGGATGTCTGTTTCAGCTGCGATAATAGGGAATTAAAAATGAATGCATGCAGTGACGATGTAGGCAGGGCTCAGCTGGGTTCACAGATAAGAGCTTTTGGGTCCATGCGACATGCGCACGAAGTGCCGATTATCCTAGACTCCTAGTAAAGTGGCCTTTCTGTCGCACAGAAAGGTCTTAAGCGTAACAAGTTAGCAATTTAGCAACAATATACACGCGTACATCAGCTGGTCGCTAGGCTGTCCTGAAGAACGTAAGACTCCAGATTCCAGAGCTAAAAGGTTACTGGGCTGCCAGCCAGTAACAAATGCAGCAAAGACGACTCCAACGTGGGACAGCACACTTTTTATCCCATGCTGAACTCATAAAATGGAGAATGAAAAAGAGCCCTGCATCTCTTGCTTTGACATTAATACTTTATCCATATCACAGATTTCAATCAAGACGTTTTATTTATTCATACCTTTCGTGATGTGTGAGCGTGAATGTAATGAGTATTTCTTTTTATTATTATTCACACTCTTGTGGCACAGAACGTGGCTCACTTGCCACATTTCCGTTTCCATCAAACCAGGTCAGAAATTATATTTGCAGCCTGTAATGATCTAACCTGCTCAGGAGACTGGGGTCTGGGGTGAGCGGGGCTCTGCTTAGGACCTTCTACGACACTGTGGTGGCCTCAGCAGTGTTTCACGCCATCGTGTGTTGGGGGGGAATCAGCACCGACAGGGACAGGAAGAGACTGAACAGGCTGGTTCAGAGAGCTGCCTCTGTCCTGGGCCGCAGCCTGGGACTCCATCCAGGACAGGAGGATGTTGGCCAGGCTGACATCCATCAGGAGCAACACCTCCCACCCCCTCCACCACTGTGGAGGCCCTGGGGAGCTCCTTCAGCACCAGGCTGAGGCGTCCTGAGTGCAGGAAGGAGCGCTAGCGCAGGTCGTTCCTCCCCGCAGCCATCAGACTGTTCAATGCAGCATCCTAGGAACCACACCAGGACTGTCCAAACTACCTCCTAAATAACCTTGGACAGTACCGGTGTATGTGTTAATATCTTATTTCTATTTTATTATGTGTATGTAGAGTTTGTCATATATTTATTTTTCTTATTCCTCCATCTCTCTTCTAATTCTATACTTATTTTTTCCTGTAAACATTTTTCCAATATTATTGTATTGCTGCTGCTGGAACAGTGCAATTTCCCCGTTGTGGGATAAATAAACATATTCTGTTCTATTCTATTTTTTTTTTCAAAGTCTGTGTTTAATTTTGAGGAACATCCATGAGAAAAAAAAGGCAGCAGAATTGAACAATCGGACGGTGCAACCTGCTGTACACACGCACATTTGCGAGAACCTGCTCCTTCAGTTTCAATACATGCACCCACATGTCATTTGAATGCTGCTGCTTTCAGGGACCACCAGCCCTCGGCCGATTCCCTCATTTTAGACAGACTGTACAACAGTCCGACGCGGCCAAATTTTCGTTTGGTCTGGCTGCACTTCTCTTCGCGCCAGCTTTCATGATTTAGAGCTGCCAAGTTCACTAGATAGCCACTGCGTGGGACTGTTATCATCAGCCAAACATCATAGGAGATAAGTACGGAAGCCCTAAAGGGACATGTTTTTGCTTACCTCTTTTTCTTAAAATCAAAATATCATTTTCTTGTAATTACAGGAAAATGTTTTTTTGAGATCACAAGTTCATTCTGTGCTGGACTAAAACAGTGGGCTTAATAGTGTAGATGGTGTGTGGGTGTCTGCAGTGTTTGCTTTCCACAGCAGAATAAGGTGCACGCCAGAAGATGCACACCCTTGCTAATGAGTTCAATTCATTGAAATGTGTTATGATCCCCATACCACACCTTGCTCCCTTAGATCGTCCATGGGGGCACCAGGGGGGGGGGGGGGTCCTTTGGAATTATTAGATGGCATAAATATAATAAAAAAGATTGACTTGATAAAGGTATAGCTGGTGTGGGTTTTGATGATGGTGCTTTATACAGCTAATTCAGAAAAAAGAAAAACAGACACCTAAAAAAATTGAAAAGCAAAGGACGAGGCAGCAGATGAAATTTAACACTAAACCAATTGATGAAAACATTAGGGGAAAAGCGGTTACAAATTGGCGATACAGTCGACACACATCTCCCCTTTCCATTCCATGCACACCTTTGGCTAATTTTCAACCACATCAGTTTTTTTTGCGGTTTGTTGAACAGCACTGTAGGGTGTTTTCTCAAATGCGACAGTACCAAGAGGCACTGGAGCAATAACCTAGTAGTATGACTATGAATATATATGGGGGTGATCCGTTCCTGAAAAGGTTAGAAATTGTGCATCTTAATGCTCCTTATTAGAAGGCAGACACCCACACACCACCTATATTATTCAGCCTAATGTTTCTAGTCCAGCACAAAATAACTTGTGATCTTTAGAAAACGGTGTTTGTTTTCTTGGATCCGCTGTTCTCTCCTGATCACAAAAAAATATTAACTTGCATGATCTTTAGAAAACGGGGTTTGTTTCCTTGTGATCATGAGAAAATTATCTTGTGGTCTCGAGAAAACAAGTACAACAACAACAGTAAAAGGGACAAATGAGAACATGTTCGCTTAGGGCTTCCGTGAAAGAGAACTTTAACCTCAAGTAAATTGGATAAGATCAGTGCATTACTGTGGAAAACGGTTAATTCTTTAAACGACAGTAGATTTACATGTAGATGTAAACCCCAAATACATGTAAACGAGGACACACTCCATCTAAAGGACGTTTTTACCTGCCAGAAAATGAACACAAAAGGAGACTAAGACAAATTTTTAACAAAATTCCTGGAACCATTTTTGAGATGAACAACCTCTCTGTTGGTACTGGTCCCACTCAAGGTTTCCCCGTGTTAACAGAGAGTTTTCTTTTCTCTTGTAACTGCAATATGTGAAGCAACTAAAGCAATTGTGGCTGTTAAGGGCACCAGATACATAAAACGGACTCAAATAGCACTATTCTGCTAAGTAAAAATCAGCCTTAGTGGTTTTCTCTGTGTCTGCTGGGGTCATCAGTCGCTAGCACACCCAGGGTTGCTAATCACCGAGACAATGATATTTGCAGTGGCATCCATTTCCTTTATAATTAGAAGAAGACCCTCATTTGGAAACCCTTGTCTTAACGAAGTCTGTAATGACCCCTGCTGCAGGCATCCCTCTGTATCCTGATGAATGGCGGGCATTAAAACATTGTGCTGAGTGTACGGGAAAGTCACGTCTGAGCTCCAGCGCTAGCTCATAGAGCAAAATCTTTACTTTCTTCTTACAGCGCGATCGCAACAGTGGGATCGCGGCAGATAAAACGCAGTTTCTCCAAACTTTACTGAACCTGATTCTAGACAAAAAATCGATATGGATGAGTCAAAAATTCTTGAGTGAGTCTAAAAGTGAAATGATTCCGACTTCCTGAGCACCAGGGCATACTGTAAAGTCTAAACACTCACAAATATGTGCAAACACTGCCTGGACTGCCCGAAATACTCCCAATTTTAAAATCCGGATAAACCCCCGAGGTAATAAAAGAAATTTCACTGCAAACACTGGAAGTTTGCTTTCTTTGTGACACAGCAAAGGAGGAAATCTCTCATGTGTCTCGGTGACAGTATAAACCTAAGCACTGTTTAAGAATTTATTGCAATGGGCCTTTTTTTTTTTTTTTTGTTAGCAGTTTTCCTAGTTGTTTGAGAAAGTAGATAGAGAAGGACCAAAAAAATCTCATGTTCTGACAGCAGAAATCTGCATTCTTTTGTTTCAGTCTTACTTTTGGCCGCGGGGAAATCTTTTCTATTACTAATAGAGTGGAAGAAAAATGGATTTCCCAAAAGGCACGAATAAAGTCGTTATTTTAATAAAAATGCTAGAAATCCGTCCATTTTTTGTTTGTCATTAAACACACCGTTAAAAACCCTGCCTCAGGCTCTGTTTTCCCCAGTTAGAATCATTGCAGATAAGTACAGCCTGTATTCTTTGGTATGGGCTGGACACAAAATGATGCTGGGTGTCAGCATCTTTATTTTTTTTTGAACAGCCCTCTTTTTTTTACCTTTGGAGGTATGAAAGGCTGACAGTTTCCTGTTTGTCCTAGCTTACAGGTATTGCACAACTCAAGACACTGACAACTGTAACCGTAAAGACTTGGATTTGAAAAGCGCTCTTAGAGGCCGTCCAAGGTAGAGCTTGCATCTATGTGGCAGCCCTCTGTGCTGACAAATGTGGAACTACTTACAGAGGTTTGTTTTTAAGACAAATAAAGATTTTAAAAGAATGAACCAAGCAATACAAGCCCTGCTTGCGTCATCCCACTGGTTCTGTTCTCTGCTCCCTCTGACTGCTGCTGCCTGGAGGATACATCGAAATAGATTTCTGCAAAACGAAGTTACCACTGGGACCGTGCGTCCATGTGTGCAATTAATATGGCACTCATTCCATCGTTGTGCATAAAGACTTGCATGTAAAAATAATTAAAAAAAAACCACTTTACTTTCCCTCTTTTTATGATTTCATTGTGGTTTATATTTTAATTTTGTATTGCCTTTTGTTTTGAATGCTAACTTTCTTTATTAATTGAAGGTTTTGGTTTTTTTTTTGGTGAGGAACTCAAACACTGTGACTGGAAAGTGACAATAAAAAAAGGGTACCCTTTCCTTCTACTGTCTACCAATGCAGAGTTCTGGAATTCAGAAGTGAATCAAGATGATTAAGACAACAGGAGAAACACGTGCAGGTTCAGCGTGAGGAGGCCCTGTGGCTTGCAGGTATTCATCAGCGTCCAAGCAGCTGCTTCTGCTTATGAACAGGCAAAACCTTTTTACCATCGGAGTCCGTGTGAATGTATTATATGGAGGATTACATGGAACGCCACGCTGCTGACCTCCCCGCCGCCACCGCCACCGTGGGCTGTATTGTGGTGTGAAGCGATCCTGTATTTTATGGGCTGTTTGCAGATGGTTCTTCAAGGCTTTGCGCCGCACACAAGGCTCATGATGAATTCAGTGAGCCAGCGTGCAGAGTGTGCACCAAGAGTTGTGTTTGCACTGTCACAGCTGAATTATGAATAAGTAACACAATGAATTACTCATTTCTCTGGGTGTTTTAGAGGTAATGCATCGGTTATAGGCTGGTGGGAAATGGAGACAAGCGCTCGTGCCGCATTTATGGATTTAAAGACCGATTCCCCTAGTTGCTCACTCACGTCTTCTTACAGCATCATTATTCCACATTTTAACTCTTCCGCGGCGGTAAAAAGGGCCACTTATCTACTCGCGTGAGGTGCCTCGCTCAGATGATGCTGGTTTTATGTCGCTATCTTTTTAAATTTGCATCTGAATCACACCCATGAAGATCTGGTATCATTTCAAAAATAAGGATGTTTGCAGCAGATTTAGATGAGTCAGGGGAGAAAAAAGTCTAATGTCTTTGCAAACTGCTCAGAACGTTAATGGAGGAGAATGGTCCCAGAAGCGCGCTCTATTTGCATAGGTGTGCATTGCGTTAAAGAATACCCAAAACAATTAAGAGGAGAGTGGGAAGAAAAGTGTTATCTAAACCCGAAAGCTCTTTACCCAGAAGAAGGTCCTGTCTGAAACTGTGAATGATGATCTAAATCTTCATTATGTCTTCCTTGGAGTGATTGCTAGTAGAATGTACAATCTAATTTATAAAGGTATAAATAATTTTACCAAGCGAGTTAGGTAACTTTTTTTTTGTTTAATCAGTGCGACGAATCAGTTAAAGCTAATTTAACAAATAAATGACTCTGAAGCCATAACATATTAGCAATAGCTCAAAAACCTGGTGGATTTAAAAAACAAACAAAAAAAAATCATAGCGTTTGTTCTGCAAGCGAACAGCCAGCCAGTCAATGTGTGTCTGTGTATAAGGATGTTGTAGGCTTCTGAGGTGGCATTATTAGAGCGCCGAGACCCTTTAAAGGATATGACATTTACACATTCTCCCCCCTCCTCCATTCAGGGTCTCCTGCAAGAGATCCGTCGTCTGGCCCCAGAGACTCAATCAGAAACCGAATGCTCTGGAGATCTTGAGCAGAATGAAGTTCTTCAGCCTGCCTAGGGCCCTTTGGACCCAGCATGGGCTACTTTAGTGTAAGGGCATTCCTATGCTGGATTTTAATGAGCCATCAAAAGGATTAGGTCTGGAAAAAAAAAAAAAAAAAGGAAAAGCAAAGTTCCCCCTAAATTACCTTCTCATTAATAAGACAGAATCTGTGCTCATCAAAGAGAACCTGCAGTGGAGGCTCTACCGGGGAGGTTCAGGGGAGAGAAAGGCACCCAAGCAAGTCTAGCCCCCAGGTCACCACAGAGCTGCAAAATGTGCCAACTGGCGCCATGTTTTTCCGTGTCTGTGTCGCACTGGTTTCGTCACTTTCCCCCCCTATTTGTGCGCATGACATAACGTTGCCGAATTGCAAGTTCTTTAGTTCTTCTGTCAAAAATGCCTAAAACCCCAACTCCTTTTTAGCTTTTGCAATAAACTGCAATTGCAGATTTGATGATTTTAAAGTTTATGCGTCCTCAACTTTGCATATTAAGAAAAAAAAAAAAAAGATTGAAATGAGTGCCCGCACCTGGACAGCATGCGCCCTCCTCCTCCTCCTTTGCCTGCCTTATTAAACCTCAGCCCCCCAAAAGAAAAGCTTAGTTATGTACTCTTTCATAACCTTAGCATTACTACTCAAGACAACTTTAAATGGAAAATATTTTGAAAGATATATGTTTTTTTTTGTTCTGCTGGGACGGCAGAGAAGGCCCATGTCACTAAAGAGTTTCACACCCACTTTGGTGACTGTTACAATATCAAAAAGATTTACGCTGCTAAGGTATCATTTACCTGTTGAGAGCTCCTTCCTAAAACGACGATGAGGACCTGTTGTTGGCCAAATTGTGGTGGTTTAAATGTCAATGTGTCTAAAAGCAGAAATATAAAGCCCAGGCAGAAGGAGTTTCAGCACGCCTTGAAATTCTTTGCAGCTTGCTAGCACCGCACATGTGCCTGACTTCCCTGTGGCACCTACGACAGGATGCTATTTGTGAATTTCAGTTCAGCCCTTAATACTGTGATCCCAGACAAGCGCACACTGAGAATCCACAACCTTGGAACGGCTGTGCCTCTGTGCTTCTAAATCAGAGAGAGAGAGAGAGAGGCACAGTGGTGAGAATTAGGGACCACACATTGTCCACACCGATCCTGAACCATCTGGGGGAGTTGTGCCTTGTCTGGCCTTTTTCACCTTGTTCACACATGACTGCTCTGCCACTTACCTCACAAACACGGTGGTGAAGTTTGCAGATGACACCACTGTAGCAGGTCTCATATCGAAAAACAACGCGAGCCACTACAGAGAGGAGATCCAGCACCTAATCGGATGGTACTCAGACAGCAACCTCGTCCTGAACACTAGCAAGACCAAGGAGGTCATTGTGGACTTTAGGACATCCAAAAGCATGGAACACACCCTTCTTCACATTCATGGCGATTAGGTCGAGCAGGTGGACAACATTGAAATCCTGGGCATGTACATTACAACTGACCTCACTTGGTCCACACACACAACCTACCTTGTGAATAAGGCCCAACAACGGCAAAGACATGGACGTTGCTTTAAAATAAGGCGTTCCATGTATCTATATCTATATCTATGTATAGATATAGATCTATATGTATAGATATAGATATAGATATATGCGTAGTGTAAACACTCTTACCTAAGATGAGTCTTGTAGTGTGAACAGCCACACTTCTGCTGCTCACGATATGTGACTACAGAGTCTTGTAGTCTGGGTGGCCCAAGTACCTTGCCGACTTGAAAAATCGTTTAGTGTGTCCATGGATGAAGCAAAGCAAAACCGGTGGTTAAAGGGCTGGCACAGGGACGTCAAACCAATTCCACAAAGGGCCGTGTGGCTGCAGGTTTTTGTTCTACTCTATAAAGCACACGCGGGTTGACCGAACAGGTGTCTGAAGACTTGGATATGGTAATTAAATAAACCTAGTCTGGGTTGTTGTTGCTTGGTTGGAACAAAAAACCTGCAAACCACACGGTTCTTCTGGAATCATTTGACATCCCTGGGCTAGCACTTTCTACAACAAAATTTAGAAAGCTTTCAGGGCTCTTTATTTACAACCCTTTTTGTGTTTACCAAAGCACCTGTGGCGATCATTAGCTGCATCAAAGCCTCGACCCTGTGGTGGATTGGTATTGATTTCATAATCACCGCTGTATGTCTCCTAATGGCTTTTACTATACGCGGCGAAGGCTGGGTCACAGCAAAGTAATGAGAGAGGAGCTGAAGATCTCTTTTATATGCAGTGTCCGTATGGTGCCGTGTCCTGGAGCCAGACCTCTGCCAGAGCTGGTGCGTCGCATTTTGATAGCAGCCTTTGTCTAGTGTTAGCAGGCCTGTTTTGAATGAAAGTTAAAGGAAGTCACAAGCACCTTAAAGCACGTGCACGGGAAGACACACTTGATGTTTACTGCCCGTTTCTGCCTCAGCGATTAGCTTGTATGCACCCCGTGCTCCGAGCATCGTTTCCGTGCGGCGCATTCGTTCCACTTAGCTTGATGGACTGTCAGGGTGTACAGCCTGCAGCTCATTTGTGCATATTACCCACATATTCTCACTGCATGTATTGCTGTTGAATGCAGAGAAAGACACACAGGCAAACAGAATGTGGAGAGAATATGGATGTGTTGGAAGCCCCTCTAATGGCATACAATGTAACATACCGTTTTTCCCTTGGCTTTGAGTTATATGACTCCTGCGGTTTCTCTACCTTACTATTTTGCCTTTCGATTATTTCACTTGGATAAAATCAGAAACATAAAAGGAAACTGATACATTTGTGACACCTGAGCATATTTCTTTGGGAAGAGTGAAGAAGTAGGAAAGCGGGTACATTTGTCCCCAGGTTACATGACCACTAAATTAATTATAATTTTACGCCAACTAAAATGTCAAAATTGTAAACTCGTCCGCTTAACTAAAATACAATTTTTCTTTAAAGTTCTACGAATGGACAAATGAAAGGGCAAAACAGGGCAAAACAGTGCCAGGAGAAACTAAAGCTCTTTCCATGTTAGTGTGATTCCGTGTGTGAGTAATGGCGGCCAGGTGACGGATGCGGGGTGTGTTCATGCCTCTCACGGCTCTCCACGAAAATTGGCTCCAGCAGGAGAAGAGTTTTACCAGAACTTTACTTTTCCTTTGCATTTCAGATTCTCTGTGAATATTCCTAGAAAATTTATTGCAGAACCACGTTTCCTGCTTGGTGGGAGTAGCGCAATGCTTGCTCCTTCACTCACAAGAACAAGAGGATGGAATCGACTGAGACACTGCGGATGTGTCTGCAGACAACCTGCAAAAACTTAAATTAAAAAAAAAAAAAAAAAAAACAAAACAGTAGAACTGCAATTTGGGTAATTTCCATGTTACGTAATTTAGAATTATCCAACAAAGTGTCAAGGTCTATTTTTAGGTCTGACAAAATCTGTCAAATTCATTCCTGTTTGCTGCATCAATTCAGCCTACAAGCTACATTAGCTTCTGTCATTTACTGCACATGAAACCATTTTAAACATATCTATCATATCTACCATTATAGAATGTAGTGCAGTTGGAAAATGCATTACAATTTTGAGCATGCATTCACACTTTTTATGTAGTTATGTACTCGAGACAGTCATCTGTGAAAACAGTGACTGTGCTAACAGAAAGCATCTAACAGGCCTGGCTGAAAACAGGTATGTGGCCAAATTCCCTGCTTCTGTGGGAATCATTGAGAGCCATTAGGCATATCGAGCTATTAAAATCACCTATCATTAAATTAACATGTATGGATTCTATCTCTGCTTAAAGGTTAGCTTTACGTCGCCCCTATGCTTGCATGATATTACTGCTTCCTGTTGTCAAGAATAGGATACTTAGCTAGTTTTAGATCTATCTATCTATCTATCTATCTATCTATCTATCTATCTATCTATCTATCTATCTATCTAAAGTATCATCACTAAATTAAAAGCATTATTACTTTTTGAATTAAAGCTGTTAATTCAGACAAGAAACTTCTTGTTACTATAATTAGGTCAAAATTCAAAATGGTTGCAGCCTATCTAGGATCCAGGATCCAGGATATGTGGCTCCTCCAGCACAGATCAGTGAAGATCAAAGTTGTTGCATGGTAGCCATTGCAGAATACGAATAACTGACCGCTGTAGCAACTTTGCAAACCTTCAATTTGCGACAGCTGCTTTTAGACCCAAATCCTGTTTGCAGCGTGACAAAGAAGGGAAAATGGGGCCATTTACGAGGCGGCACTTGTCCAGGATTCATTATCTCAGATAAGCTGAGAGTCAAAACAAGCTGATCCATAATAGAATAGTATTCACAGTTCATAAAAACGAGAAAATTACAAGAACAAAAACTAAGCTTTTAGTGCTCATGCTCTTGTCAGAAGTGACACATTAAATGAATAAATAAAAATTCAAAAAAATATTATGCTTTTATGACCATAGCAAAGCGTGGTTATCTGCAAAAAATAACCCCAAAACAAAACAATAGACAGTGAAGCATCGCAAGCACAGTGATTTTTCTTCTGTCCTTGCCTGACTCTGCGTTTAATGGTTTTGATCATTTCCATCTGTTCTGGAGGCTGTTTTTCACTTGTCAGATGATGACACTTTCAGACCTACAAAGTGTCAAACCGCATCTGCAATGAAGAGGATAAATCTTCCTGCACCTAAAAATGAGCTGGTCTGTGCATGTGTGTGTGCGTGTGTGTGTGTGTGTGTGTGTGTGTGTGTGTGTGTGTGTGTGTGTGCCAGGTACCAAATTTCACATTCTACCTGCCAAGTCAGGACATTTTAACTGGCCCTCACACCTTCAAAGGACCAGACTTAGACTTGGTTTTAATGTTGGGGTTACAATTGGGTTTAGGTTCAGGCTAAGGGAAAGAATGAGGTAAAAATGTAATGTATTCTTTAAGAAATTTACATTGGAGACAGCACAGTGCTCAAGCAGCTGCAATGCTGTTATTTAACTTTTGGCTACATGAAGCTCACTTTAGCAGGTAGATTTAATGTTAGTTTTGTGTAGTTCACAAAAACTAATATTGATTCCACATATGTCAGGTAAAAATGGTCAAATTAGCTTTACAGAAATGAGGAGGGAAAGCAGCACATGTAGAAGGTGGAATAAATAGAAAATAAACAACTGAGCAAAGTAGATGGGGCGGATGAAGAGAGAGAAAAGGTGGAAGGAGAGAAGATGAAGATGAGGTGGAATAAAAGAGCATAGACAAAGACCACCAAGGAGGTGGGAGAACACCATGGCAGTGCACATATTTGGGAGTGAGAGCGTCACCAAGGTAAAGAGAAAAAAGTAGGAAACAAGATATTGTGCAGGACCCAAAAAAGTGAAAGGAAGAGTAGAGAGCCTCTGCCATCACCAACCTTCTCCGTCAAGAAGGTCCACATGGTTAGTATATAGTTGCTGCATATATTCTATTACACAGGAACAACTAATGACAAACACTGACAATTTGCTAGGTGCTCTTAAAAGACATTGCTTAAACTTCAAATAAACACTGGACATTCATGTTTGGTAAAAAAAAATAATTTGGAAAACTTTGAAAAGTATAAGAGCACAATGACATAAATACAGAGTTTGAAGAACTGGAAGAAGTAGCTGGGGAGAGGAAAGACTGGCCTTCCCTGCTGCCTTCGCAACCTGACCTCGCACAAGAGAAATAGGATGGATGGATGGATGGATGGATGGATGGATAAATAATTAATGATTGTTTAAATTTGATTAGAACTTTATTAGTAGTTATATTGTATATTTGTTTTAATGTAATGTAACTCTTAAAAAAAAAACCTGCCTCTTTTTTGCTGGCCAATACACACGTATCGATGTTCTCAGTGAGATACAAGGATGTGTGTGAATGTGTGTTCTTAAACATAATAGAGACAGAAACAAATTCAAATTTCACTAGCATAATAAGGACTCTAGTAGTGAATGAATGAGTGAGGTCTTTTAGTAAAAAAACATAAAAATGATCTGTGATCATGTGGGACACTCTGGACGAGTCGTGTGGGCTAAACACAGAAACATAAAACCTCAAAATTATTCCCGCTAATTAGTGATTTTTGATCAGTACCTTGCTGGACGCTATTATAATGGAACCGGACATGTGACGACACAAACAATAGGCTGAGGCTGTCTTTAACAGTCTAGCTGCTGTCTGGCCTAAAATGATTGAAAGAGCGTGCCGGTCCAGCAGGAAGCACTGGCCAAATTAATTTACTCAGCGGATGCAGACAGGCGGGAGATCAATAGTAATTCGATTTTTAATATGTTTCACTTTGTATAAGTTTGTTTGCAAATTTGGCTGCAACTGACGGAGCTTTAAAGGTTAGAACAATTTTCCATGCAGACCTCCGGCATGCCAGTGAGGACAGAAAGTTCGATATGTTTGACAGAGGTGTGTCGTTGTGTGCCTCCGTTCAGTGAGCCACAGCGGCTCCGGTCAAGGCCTGGCTTGTTCTCATTAGCCATTCGTTACCCCTGAGAAGGGTTTGAATCCCTTTTTTTATTTGCTTAATTTTAATTGCACTCATAGGACTTGCAAATATGCTGTGACATGCGGTGCGTGATTACTGTTTTTTATAAGAGTTGTCTGACAAGTTTGCCAGCCCCTTGTCTTTGCGAGCCAGAAGCTAGATAAGCAAATTTGGAGGCACCATTACAGACATACGAACTAAAACAAACAAAAAAAGGCTTTCAATCTGCCTCATACATGCTTCCCAAATCCTGTATGTCATAACATGTGAACTGAACAGTGCCTGTTATAATCTACACCTCAGGATTCCAACTTTTTACAATGTATAATAGTTCAAGTGTTGGTCTTAATGCAGATTTTGAGCTTCACGGGGACTTTGCTGTTTGAAATCTTTGGTTATTCATCAGCATATTCATTGGTTATGATGTGGAACCTTGCTTGGGTGAGTGGGTGGTAAAAAGACATTTAAAGCTATATTTAATTAAATCTTACTTCAGTGCCCTCTACTTTCCATATGTAACATCCTTTGATTGGGAAAAATGAATGCATTGTTAGATTTTTAACAAATGCATGCATCGCCTGCGTGCAGTAAGTGTTCACCAGTATCATCTGAACTAAAGTCAAACGTGACTAAAGGTGCCCTAAATGAAATGAGCAGTGCTTAAGTGATTACAGTCCTGTCTTCCACCGGCTGCATCGTTGACTCTGTTGGAATCACTCTCCCCTCATCATGCTTCAAGATTTTACTGTCATGAGCACAATAATTACTGCAGCAATCTCCAGCAACCAAATTCTCAGATCTTCAGCTCCATCAAGGTCATACAATATCAAGTCTCACCAACTCCCCTGCTATCGATGAAAGCCAGGGTATTTGAATTGGTTATTAGCACGAAGGCCATAGCGCGTGTTACCCTTTAGTAAAGTCCATAAAAATCACATATTTGTTTATAGAATTCTGTATTATCCAGTGGTTGAATGTTGACTTCACTGTCGTAATAGATGAGATCACTCAAATATGACCACTGACTGCAAAATATGCAGGAAAATACATTTTAAGAAAACGCAACATCATCTGTTTACCTGTGCCCGAGCAAACGTGCATGTCATCGGTGTTCAACTCGCTCACATTTTGACATCAATCATTTGGCAGTCTGTTTCTGCAGTTTTCCAACTCAAGCTGAGTTTTGGAGGGTATGGTAACACGCAGACTGGGAGCAATCTTTTTTTTGGTCGGAACGAGCCTGGTCCTTTTTAAGGTGACAGACATGCAGGCGCGATACCGATGCGTGCATTTGACAGACAAGCCAATCAGGCTTTGGCCTAACATTTGTTATTGGTGGAGATGGGCTGTGTGGAAAGATAAATATGACCTTTCATCTTTTGCACTTTCACTCGAAGATGCAGCAAAACACCCCACAGCTTCCCTGGTGGACTTTTGCCTTCCTATTGCTTTCCTACCGCCACCTTCCCTCAAATTGCTGTCCATTAGCGCGATCCCCTGGCGGTTGTTTCAGCCTAAACACCAGCTCCCAATAAGGTTTAGGAAGTGGACATGGATGATCACACTGCTAAACTAGCAATGACACAAATGCATTTTTGAGGCAGCTTACGCAAGAGCTTGAAAAGTGTCACTTTGGTAAGGGTTGGGTTAATGTCTGGGGAGGATTCCTGTTTCCCAGGGATCCTTGAATCAGGGCTGCTGGTGGACACAACAGACGGAGAACCAAAACTGGCGGTTTTATTCAATAAGTATCAGTTTCACCATGAAATGAGACAGAATAAATGCTTATAGCATGAACCAAGATTTTTTTTTTTTTT
>CAAE01014978.1:498311-509907 GCA_000180735.1 Tetraodon nigroviridis
ACATTGTTTAGTAACGGTCTCACTTTTGGGTATACAATAATTGTCCCTTTTATTGGGGAAAAGAAAAAACTGTTCATATATGACTTCTAAGATGGATAAATATAGATGGAATGATTAGATGACTTCTGATGTTTTGCGCAGCTATTATCACGCAAATGAAGGTTGAAGCGTTCGTTTTCTGTCCCACTTAAGTGATTCTTGTTGCTGTAAAGCTCATGAATGCCTGAGTGCATGTGTACAAAACCCATTTGACCTCAGCTGTGCTTGCTTGCTTGCATGTTGCTTAGCCTTTAAACTCTGCCAAGTACCATTTTACCTGCTCTCAAGTATCCTCAGACATTCCCATTGTGATTGGTTTTCTGTATTACTCCATAGGCAAAAATATAGATATATATTTTTTTGAAGTAGTTCTATTAAAAATGAGTAAACAGTTCTTGTCTTTTATACTAACAGTAGAAATTGCGGATGTATTGTCTATTATTTTTTCCACATTAGTGAAGGATTAGGTGGACCTCTTGTTTCAGGTGCACCACAGGTTCTTCGAAAGCGTAAAGCTGTAGATGCACAGCCTTGATGCTCTGCCTGAGCCTTTCCATGGAACTGGAACAGGAAGGCTGAGACTTGGCTCCCTAAAAAAATAGGGAAAAATCCTAGACAAAGCTGTTTTTATTTATTCCTCTCTATGTCTGCACCATGCCATGCTTCATGTAGTCTGACAGTTAAGAATAGAATAAATTATCTTTATTGTTGAGTTAATTCATAATAGAGATGGGAATGAAGCCATAATTTTTTTTCAGTTCTTTAGAATATAATGTTGCTTTTATTTGAATTTAACCCAAGATCTTTACTTTTCTTCACTTTTCTGTCATAGTGCATTGCCAAGTCATTGGAAATGGTGCCAATATGGGCTTTAGAACAGATCTTCATATTAAAGGAGTGTGAAACAGGCTGTTGGAAGGCCTGCTGCAGAAATCATCATAGGATCTATCAAGGCAACAGTGTTGCATACGCATAAGCGGTCTTGGAGCAGCTTGAGTGAAGCAGCATGACCTCATTCAACTCATTTTCAACAATACTAAGACAGACGGATGTGCTGACGGAGTCACTGACGCTGTTACCCATAAACGGTGTTATCACCGATTTAATGGCCTGTAAGCTGCTGCACGTCATTGATGGTAAACACATTCAGAGCAGAAAATGAGGATACTTCTTTGGGTTGAAATAGGTTTATTTCACTCATTTCTGGGGTAAAAACAAAATAAGTAATGTGGTTCTCTGTGATCAACCTCACCCTGCAACACATCATCTTCAGCTGTCTGTTAGTATCCTCCTTTGAGACACTGGTCGGGGATTTAACTCGGACCCTTTCATATCATCTTAAAGAGTTCAGGGAAAGAAACTATCTCAGGAAGCTGTTGGAATACAGAACTCTCTGGTCACATGTCCTCCACTAACAAAGCTGTTAGCTGAGAAAATACATGTTGGTTTTGTGCATTTATTGTCTTCAAATTTAAAATTGTCCTAAAAAGTGAAGTCAGTTGGAGAGCAACAAAGCTAATGAAGAATATGATTACTTTAGTAACAAGCTTAACTGGTATCAAGCTTCTGCCCAAAGCTTCATAGTAATCACATTTTAAGTGTCAAGGCAACAGCACGATGCCTGAGTGCTGTTCATCAAGGATTTACCCCATTGTACCATTGAATGTGAAGTTCCAATAAAGAAAGTCAACTGTCTTTTAGATTAAGCAGAGCATCTTTTTGACTTCCTGATCAGGCCTTATTTTAAGTGATTGTGTCCTGTGAAAATGAACCTTTTTCTCACCTTGCTCTGGTCTGCCTTCTGCCATCTGATGCGGTATTGGGGGAGGTGGGAGGAAGGAAATTAGGGTAAAAGGTTTGTGAGGAAGGAAGGAAAGTATTTCTATACCTGTCCCTTGGGTCATTGAAACTAATATTTTTCCTTATTTCAGAATTTGCTTCTAAGAGGTTTCACCTTTCTTTTTCAAACCTGCCACACGGCTAATACAGCGTCCCTGTCTAACCAGCACTGAGCTGTAATGATTTGTTGCTGTGGGCCAACCTTATGCTCTGCCATCTGATGTGCTTGAATTACCGAAATCTAGGAGAAACGCTTGTTACACATCTTTAGCAAGATACTAAAATCCAAGACTGAAGTCAGTGACTGAGTTTCCGATTGTGTTTTTTTTTTTTTTTTACACACAGAAATAAAAAAAGTAATGTAAACTCTAAAATCAAGAAAAAAAAAATGTTTAGTGCTGACAGCTAGTAGTTTGACAGTATCTGAAAGGATGTTTAATGCAAAACAGGCCTTGGAGGTGCCTTAGCAGGACAGGCTCTGTTGCTTTTCCTCCATTTATTCTTCAGCATATTTATCTTGATATTTTGTTTTTTGACTGGTCGGTGCCAGAGGACAAGCACCAGCTGCACAAATAAAACCTAACAAAAAAAAAAAAAAATCACATGTTCTTGACTTATCTCTTTTTTCTCTCTCTTTATTTTGGTGTTCTTCTTTAAAGCGGCCTGTGTTTTTTGCTACTCACAGCCTAGAGCTTCTTCTTCTGCCATCTTCGGTCAATCTAGTATTGCTTATCTGCTGGAAAGACATTCAATTGTGACTTTTTTCCTCAAAGCTTTACATCTTAAGCAAATTTCTAAAGCGCATGATAATGATTTTACACTTATTGCCTCACAGAGTCTTTTTTCTTTCTTATCAGGAGGCTTGAATCAGATGAGAGTCTCTAATCAGCGGATTGTTATGCCAGAGGGTGTACTCTTTTGATACCAAGTAACCCTGACTCGGATGTTTTGATTGTACCCTTCAGGGAACCGAGGGTGACCACAGGCCATCATATTGTCAGCCCCTAGGCTGCCGAGTTACACATCTGATTGCTCTCTTTCCAACGTATAAGTGATGTTTAGGCACACACGAGGACACGTAATAAAGAGGAGGGACCTGTAAAGGAATAAATTGCTCTTTCACACTTGAGTGACTTTAAGAGGGGCTATAAATAGAGAGTAATATGCATATAGGGTGAGGAAAGGCAGGAGTCAGTGCAGGGATTATATTTCACTTTAACACCTCGTGACCTTACCAGAAATGAGTCACAAGTCAACTTTTCCTGGTCCTCTAGCAGTGGTTCTGCAACTAGAATGCTTCTTGTGGTGTTGTAGGTGATGCTTCATTTTGCCTTTTTAAGCCTATCTAGAGGGAGCCTCGGTTTGCTTGGACTCCTTTTAGGTTCGTCGAGATCCTTAAAACGCAGCATTCGGTAAATGGAGTTTCGGTCAAACGCATAGCACGTCAGAGAACTATAAGATCTCCTTTACAGTGAAGTTGGTCTAGATTACACGGTACTAACCCTGTCTCTGTTGATGCTAACTCCGGGTAGATGTGTGAAGTGTGATGAAATAAAAAAATAAGTATGTGTTGTTGGTAGCAGTGTGATTTGATCTGAATGAATGGACTTGCAGGTATGTACTTAGCTGTGATGGCAACCACGTGTCAGACGGAGGGCTTCGGTCATGCTCTGCTAAAGAAGGCAGAATCAGTAGCCTAAAAAGCAAAAAGTGGAAAGCAGGTTCTAACAGGATGTTCTTTCTAACAACAGCCAGTGAATGGGCAAATGACTGTCCAAAGCTTAGTATTTAAAAAATTGTGGAGAAAAAAACAATGACCCTAGCGGTTCTCAAAAAATTTTGCCGAGGTTTTTCGGATCTACATGTTAAGCAGCAAACAAGCCTTGTAGTAAATAATTTACATTGCTGCATAACCCTGGGCAAATTTGTAAATATTACATTATGATTAAATATTTCGCATTAACTATCGTTTTTAGAAATGAGAAAAATGCTTGAAAATGAACCGAAAACCACATAATTTATACAATCTACACCAATGGTGTCAGGACGATGATGTCAGCCTGTGAAGAATGGATCATTCACCCCATTGAAAAGTGGGAGGGTTTGATTCACAATAACATTAGGTCTCAGGTGTCAGGGATTGGCGCAGCCAGTTCTCCTCCAGCGTGGTGTTTTGTTGTTGTTTTGCTTTGTTTTTTTCCCTAGAGGGCGTAGGTGACACACACCTGTGGTGCATTCCGCATCAGCAGCTGATTCAAGGCGCTGCCACCTGGTCACCAGTGTTGGCTCTTTTTGTCGCCCCGTCCCATGGTGAGGGATTCGCCTTCTGTTGTGCAGCGGGCGTTTCCTGCATTTCACCCGGCACATAGTGAGGCCCAGTTTTTGGTTCCCTTTTGTTTCCTCTGTTGGAGCGTTTTGTGCTGTGTTTGGGCGTGTGTGTTATGCCACACCTGTTTTCCTGTTGCGGTTTGCTCCTCCCATAACCTAGTGGAGAGGTGCTCTCTGCTTCTGGAGGATATTCCTTCTAAGTGTCTTAAGTCAAAAGAACAGAATAAAGTCTTTGGCTTTGCTGTTCTTTAATTTGTTCTTGCAGGAGAACATTACATTCATACATGAGCCACGAGGCCGTCGGTTCGTGAAGTGTTTTCTTTGGCTTGTTTAGCTTTGTCTCAGGTCTGAGTTGCTTGATATTGGTCAGTTGTTGGGAGATTTATCAGCCCGTTGTTGTGCTGATCCTCACCTTCAAACGTAATTGGAAACCAAATTGATCGGACCAGAAGCAGACTTGATTCTTATGCTGCAGGGAATCTGAACAGACACAGTGTCTGATGGTTTGATCGTTTTGTTCACTCTCCCGCATGCTACCTTAATCCCCTCCCACAATTTAATTTCAGATTGTGAAACAGCTATTGTTCAGGACTTTTTGTTTGAATGGAGTTTATTTTAGGGATTAAGGCTCTGGGGGGATGAAGCAGTTTGGCCCATTCAGGGGGCTGTTTGAGTTGCTTTTAAACCACCTACTTTGGTTGTATTTTTTTTATATTGCATGCCACTGGTCTTTTTCTGAAGAGCACGGACGGCTTTTTTATTTTTCTCTTTCCCAGGTTATTAAATCTGAAATGACATTTTGTCTAGATATAACGGGCAAAGCAGAGGCCATCCCCAGTTTTCACGAACTGGGTCGTGAAAGGTTGTCGTGCAGGTTGATGCTTATTTCAATAGTTCACCCTTTTTAATTCTTTCTATGTAAAATGTTTAAATTTGTGATATTCCCTCTTAGGAAATCATTAATACTGCTTGTTTAGAGTTTATCGTGCAAGTTTAGGTTCTCAATAGCACGTTGCTTAAGGTCACGTTCCATTTGCGTGGGTGTTTTTGAAACCCTGTATCTTACAGTTACAATTTGACCATAGGATGAGAGTTAAGCTCTTTTATGAAATGATTTTTTTTTGTAGCTACAGACATAAAATAAATACTTTTTAATAATTTTCATAATTAAATGTTTCAAAGGTTTCAGTGAGTAAAAGTGTAAATGTACCTACATATAAAAACCCCCCCAAAACTTCTGTTAATGAAAAAGAGACTTGTTCTCTGGGTCTGCCTGCTCCTGTTCCAGCCCACTGGCTCATGTTACACTCAATAACAACACTAAATAATGGCGTTATTGATAAAAAGTGGCAGCAACTGATGTGATTTAGCTTTACTGCATATTGCGAACACAATCTTAGGCCTTTGAGTGTAGCGCCCCCGGCCTAACAGTTGACCTTGTTTTTGTCACCTTGCTTCCCCCTTTGGGTTTCCTAGCAAGTCTTTCCAGGGAGCGTTTATCTCTCTGCACACAATCCATTCATAACTCCTCGAGTTGACAAAAACACAGGCGGGTGGGTTTTTTTTTTTCACCCCCTTCCTTCTGTTAATTAGCCTCCAAACATGCATGATTTACAATCAGTGGGGAAAAAGCCTTCATCCTAATAACAAAGCCTGGGGTGTAAATTTGTTAATTTGCAGCAATTAAGTTAGATTTTTCTAAACATGTCCTGTACTTCATAAGATAATTTTCAAGCCGCAGACATCGTTCTAATCTTTTAAGAGCCATAAGCTTGTGTTCTGAGATTATGCTTGTATAAAGCACTGTTAAGTGCGCAGGGTGGACACGTTCTCATGCTTACTTTTTTTTATTGTTTTTGTTGCCGAGGACATGCTTGATTTCTGAATAATGTCTTGGAGCGTTGTTGGGACTAAATTATTCATGAAATGTGTTTTAACCAGGACACTAAAAGAGAATTGAGCTGCACCTCTGCAATGCAGGCTCAGCTGTTGTCTCAAATACGGCGGAGGTCAAGGCGAGCATCGCAGAAGTGATTAATGTGCAACAGAAAGTGAATAACGTGATGGCACAAAAGTATGTATGTTTGTCGATAGGCTGCAGGGCAGAGCAAAATCTAGTATATCTGGCTCCGTTTTTTCCACATTAATTACCATAAGCTGAGAAAACTGATGCTTTTCTTTTCTTCTTTTTGGTTTTTTTTGGTTTTTTTTGTAGTCAGGACCACGCTGCATGTTGGCTGGAAGTATACTTTGCATGCAGAAGAGGTCAGTTATAATCTGATAGAGGAAGTGAAAAAAAAAACCCTCCAATATTTCCAACTAAATTATCTTGGCAGGTATCAAACAGAGTCCTTCACTTCTGCTGAATGATAATTGTACCTGTCCACCAATATATTGAAGGGGGGAAGGATTGTAAATGGGGGGTCATCAGTTTCAGAGAGAGAGAGAGAGAGAGAGAGAGAGAGAGAGAGAGAATGTCTCCTTTTTTCTTAGCCATCCTTTGGAGGACACGTAATAGCTATCACACATCTCACTAGTTAAGAGATGGTGACTAGCAGGTGTGGTATGGTCAGTGAACTCAAATATCAGCGAGAAATGAGTGTAGACGCATCGTCCACTTTCATTAGTATATAAATTATGTGTACTGGGGCGTAGGTTTGGAGTGGATCTCCCCTAGGTTGCAGCCTCACCGCAGCACACGCCAAAGCCAGCCAGTGGGTTTGCTGCCAATCCACATTTGTTTTGTCTTTTCAGCGACATCTAATAAAGAAATGCTAATGCTAGTTATTTTCCTAAATGGATCTGTTAAGTAGCTGGAAACAAAACAGAAATGGGACTAAAAGATGAAAAAGGAAGTACAGGATAAAGACATGAGCTAATAAGAGCAGTTGTGGCCTGTTGTTATGAAATGGTATCATTTCTGGCATGATGGCCAGCACACCGACCTTTGGTGTGGTAATCAAAATCTCTGGGCACTTGGAACAAATAGCCTTTATAGCAAATAGTTTTGATCTGTACAATTTTGACATTTTTATTCACATAAATGCTGGCACCATCACATAGTTTTGTTTGGAACTGTATAAAATGAAAGATCATTGACCAAATAACTTCATCCAAGCCCTTCAAGCAACGCTGGGAGCGATGCTATGCTTGTATTTATGGCTGTATGCTAATAAGAAGCTTGAAAGAAAAAGCCTCAATGTATCTGGCAGTAGTCCCAGATATTAGAGATATCAGAGATTGGAGATGGCACCAACTTTGCATCAATCATCTGGTTTGGCCAATGGCCAGGGAGGCATCTTGCAGTGCTGTGCAGTTGTTTGACTGTGGTTGTGCAGTCAACAAGAAGACTCTGAGTGCAACATAATTTTTTTTATTTATTTTCTAATAATGCAGCAGGAAGTCCTTTCGAATCATTGAAAAACTTTTAAAATGTCACAGATAATAAGGCGTGCCACTTCAGACTCTTAGCAAATGTTTTTTATAGGTTCTACTCTGCACTTTCAGGTGTTTTACGGAGCATCAAAAGGTTTCATGTAAAATTAATTTTTGTCAACACTGAACTCATGATCTGGCAGGGGCGTGGCCGCCATCTTTAGAAGCTCCCACTCTATGTTGACTACAATGGCTATTGGCCCCTTTAAATGCTCCAAATGATTAATTAATCTGATGCCTGATTTTTTAAAGATCAGCCCCACTATTCAGTGGTTTTAAGTTGAAATTTGCTTCCTGAAAATGCAGTTTAGCCCATTTTGAATACCAGACATTGTAGCAACTGTAAACAAAAAGGGTGAGGCTCCAGTACAGCGCTGCTAGATCCCCTGGGAGGGATTCATCTCAGATGTTCGCCTTCAGTCCATAACAGTGTTGACAGCAAACACTGGGTTCCATCACAAAAAGAACATGTAATGTTCAGTAAAAACTGCTAGAAGAAAAAAAAGGAAAGCAAAGTCATCCGGGAAGGTCACCAAGTAGACAGGATGGAAATGCAGCATAACAAAAACCAGCAGAGGAGGATTGTGGATGTCTTACGTAAATGTGTGTATAATTCATTTTAGGGAAAAAAAAGATATTGAATAGACAAAAGTTCGATTTAATTTTAAAGCAAGTTAGCCACTTTATACATTACATATGTATCTTCGGTCACTGGTACGAGTGAGGAGTACAGATCATGATCATTTTCTGACTTTCATTAAAGAAGTTAGTTTATGGCTGCTTGAAAAATGATAGGAGGCAAAGGAAATTTTTATAGTAATATTTCATATACACTGAGCAGCCTGTGGTAAAGACCATACAAAAGCACCCTGCAGTTCTCCCTATGCCAAACTAAACTACTGTCCTCTCAGGGCTCAACATAGGTGTCCTCACATGCATACTTATGCACACTTCAGATCTGATTATTAATTCATTGATGAGCATTTGGTTAACTTAAGACATTGCAGGGATCAGAAAATGATTTGTGTTCAGATTAGTCTAGTCATCTAGTCATCAGGCGGCATGAATAATAGATGCTGAAATCTATTTTATTTAATTTGGTCAACTGCTGAAATGCTTTTGGCCGCACCTGCGAGACTAATCAGTCTAAATCATGTCTCCACTATTTGCCTTTTTGTTTTTTTGTTCTTGTTTTTTGATCTGGTGCAATTACAACAATTCTGCATGTATTAGAAAAACAAATCAAAACATAAAAGGAGGGAAGCAGTATTCTGAGACATTGTTCCTGGGTCGAGTTTGTGAGATTGCATCTCTTTTCCACTTAGACTCTGTAACAAAGTGGGCCGGAAAGAGCAGCGCCAACACAGGCCAGCTCCAAAAAATTGCATCCCTGGTAGCGGCAGCCACCTTGGTAATTAGAGCCGCTCTCTTTGCTCCTACCTCTGAAAAAATTGGCAAAAGAGCTCGGAACCCCTGAATGTCGCCTACCCCCTGAGTCAAAAGTAATTTAAGCCTGAGTAAATTTCTGTAAATAAGCAATGCATGTGGGCATTTTAGCCCCAAGCGCTGGCTGTTTCCTTCTTCTTTACCCTTTTCTCTGCCTCCGATGTTCATGTTCTTTGACAAATGAGTTTCATTCCAGTTTTGAAATTTGCAAAGGCAATCACAACTCAAGCAGGTCTGCCGGGAACCAGTGCCGCTTGCTCATATATTTCAAACTTTAAACTTCTGACACTGAAGACGGAAGGAACCGGCATCTCCAGATAATTTATGCACTGAAGAATGCGTCATCATCATCATCTGTCAAATGTTGCTGTCAAATTTTGCATTGTTGTCCAGAAGGTTATTTTCAATAAGAAAAAGCTATCATTTTTCTAATTAAAATAATGACATAATGACTCTAGTGTTAGAGAGTGAGCAGGAGATTTTAGAAGTTGCCAAAGGGGCCTATTTTTAGCATTTATTTAGTGTGGACAGAAAGGACACGAACAAAAAATAGTCGTTTCGAAAGGTGAGCAGTTGTCATAGACAGTTAGTTGAAAAAGGAAAGAATTTTCCAACATTTCTACAGTGTTAAATGATCCTAAAAGCCCGCGCCTCCCGATACAATGAAAAAGGAAATTAGAGACCACTCTGTCCTTGTAGTGCCGATATTTTTTCTTTTTTTTTAATGCCACTCATGCTTGTACGTTTAGATTTAGTTTCTTCCATATTTTAGCCAACTTTGAGAAGAGCTGACAAAATGAAAATGTTGGCAGCAGCTGGATGGTTGCCTTACAGATGTTGTTTTCCTCCTTTTCCGTTGCTGAGCTTTGGTTTGTCTCAGCTGTCTCTGAACTGTCCTCCTCTCCCAGATTTACTTGACTGGCCCAGATTTTTGTTGTCTCCGTCTCATTTGCAGCGTTTGTTTGGCTGCCCTCTGACTGACGATGATCTTGGAGCCTGTTTGCCTCTGAAACCAGTCCAGAGTCTGCAGGAATCTCCATTTCTGTGCTGGATGAACTAAGAGGGGAGCAGTTTGGAGTGGTGTCCCTGCATCGTTGGCCTCGTTTCCTCTTGCTGATCTTCATCACCAGCATAGGTTTGCCCTCCCACTTAGATCTTGGAATTTTGCGGGAAGCAATTACTGGTGTGCATTTCATGGTGTTCTTTGTTTTGTTGTTCTGGAGCTGTAAAACCTGACTAAAGGCTGGTTTTATAGCAATCCTCCCATCAGCCATCTCAGGACCATCGTAGTACGGGTTTTGAAAGTTGTGCCAAGAACGATTATCCCATTCTCTCCTTTCGGAGTGATTTTCAGGATGTCTGCCACTCATGGTCTTTTTAAAATCCTCCAGGTTGTCACACTTATTTGGATATCTGCGGCTGTGTCTGGCTGTCGTCTCCTCGAACTCGACTCCTTCTGCGTTTAATATAGAGGCAATGCTCCTTTGATCTTGCTTTGATCGTCATTCATCAAAGCTTTGACCTTTATCTGTTTATCTGTAAAAATATCTGCTCTGCGTTTGTTCAGGTTTCTGCAAATATATAGGCAATGTTCCTTATGCTTCTTTTAGGTGGAATAAAAATCTAAAGGACCTTTTGGTGAAGGCCAAGCTGCCTGCACTAAAAGAAAGGAGGAGCAGCACAACTAAGACTCCGGACCAAATCAATCAATTCATCACCAGCAGGATCAACGGCAGAGTGTTTCAAACACAGAGGGGAGCGGGATTACACACACAAAACTGTGTTTATTTAATTTATTGCACAGTGTGTAATCTACAATGCGTGGGGGAAACCGGCAACTCAATTAAGACCCGTTTCTATGCACATAAATAGAACATATGCAACAAGCAGAACCTCCGGGCACCAGTGAAAACACCACTTCACACAGCACGGATGGCCGGCTCTGAGGGTCACCGTCCTGGAGGCCAACTCCAACTGGACCACATCACAATGAAGGACGGCTGAGAGGAGATGGATCCAACTTCTGGAAATAATAAAACCAAAGAAAATAGATGGCATAAAGAACTAACGGGTGGGCCACACGGTGGTGCAGCGGTTAGCGCTGTTGCCTCACAGCAAGAAGGTCGTTGGTTCGCTTCCGGCTGCTGCCGGCCTTTCTGTGAGGAGTTTGCATGTTCTCCTGAGTGTGCGTGGGTTCCCACCGGGTACTCCGGCTTCCTCCCACAGTCCAAAAACATGCCAGGTTAATTGGAGACTCTAAATTGTCCGAAGAGTGTGAATGTGTGAGTGAATGGTGTGTGTGCCCTGCGACAGACTGGCGACCTGTCCAGGGTGGATCCCTGTCTTCGCCCTAAGAGAGCTGGAGATCAGCACCAGCAGACCCCCGAGACACCACTGGGTAGAAAGCGGGTAGGATAATGGATGGATGGATGGATGGATGGATGGATGGATGGATGGATGGATAATGGATGGATGGATGGTATTAGCATTGTGATAGTTTGTTCACTCA
>CAAE01014978.1:527073-548494 GCA_000180735.1 Tetraodon nigroviridis
CTTTTGTTAGCATCCGTTAGCTAACGCAACGTGGTTAACATCCGTCAGCATCCGCTATCTTCTTTGCCTCTTTCTTGTCAGGTAATTGTACTCACGGTTGCAAAAGTCCACAACGATCCCACTTCTGACACCAGTTGTTGTGCTTGTAGCCGCCTGATTGGTGGACTTCTGTGCGTGGGTGTGTCTACGTCACACAACAAGGGATCGTTGCTCCAAAACCTTTATTTAGGCCACGCGATGAACACCAGGGGTACACTTTTCGCTGTGTGTTGCGCTGTTGCACACGACTCGGGCACGGACCGCGACGTAGCGTATCCCTGCGATGAGCCGTGAGCGACAACACTTTCCTTCTGCCCAAAACTCCTCCCACGGCAATCACTACCCCCAGAACTTCTGCACACGTGACCCCCGACAACCAATCAAACAACCCATTTAACACACACACATAACAATACAGAACATCACCTGAGCGTTTCTCCATAACAATAACTCACAGCCTTACACTTGCTTATATCTTCAGAGGCAAAGTCACAGGACTCACAAGTCCGCGATTATGGATGCAGCTTAGCATAGAAGAGGTTTCGGTTCTGAGGCAAGTGTGAGCGCTACAAGTAAATGGCATTAATGCATGATTCCTGCATTTAAGAGTGGGGAAATCCCATTTGTCTACACAGGAAAGGTTCCTGTTAGAAAGAACCAAACATGTTCTGTCTGTGTCTTAAGGTTGTGCAGGTTTGTTGTTTGTATGGAAAAGCAAAATTAATCTATCCTGTCCTTGGGATTCCGATGTTATGCTACCTTTCAACCTGCCAGAAACTGGTTTTGAGGTTCACTCAGGTAAAGATAAAAACTTGTGAGCTGCGCTCTGCTGCTGGCCTAGCTCTAATTTACTATTGGCAGGCTTCTGAATTTTAGACTAATCTTACATTCACTAGCTGGTGAAGGTAGAGAGCTTGCAGGCTCATGTGCAGGGAGGAGAGGGCACCTCGAAGCAGTTTTTGCTTTCCTGCCTTTTTGTACCGCCTGAACATGCGCAAATACAGAACAGTGATTAGGAGATCACAATCCAACAGTCCACAAGCTGCTCTCTAACCATACAGAACAGATGTCAGCTGTGACTCTCCTGACTTCCAGACACACACCTGTGTGTTTCACACGTGCACAAACACACACACACACACACACACACACACACGCACACAGTTTCAGTGTGACAGAAGGATGACTGTGATTTAGCAAGCTCACTGGTGCAGAGAGCTTCAGCAGATGGCTGCAATGTGTGGCATCCTGATGAACGAGCAGCCCGGGAGGGCCCCCAGGATGGACCCTAGCTTTTGTTAATGAGCAGCACCGCGTCCGCAGGATGCTCACTTTGGCTTTCCTTCTGTTTGGAAAAAGGCCACCTGTACAAAATGGTGAGGAAAAAGAAGAAAGGTTGTTTGCCTCGAAAATTGGCAACTGTGCACTGAAACAGCGGAAACACAGGCGCACGGGAGTGCTTCGGGCGCTGGATTAGCCTTCACTGTTTCGTTTTTGCTGCATCATGCTTCAGTTTTTGTCACCTTTAGAACGACATTATATTATGGTTCAGCTGAGCCAATAGAGCATGGTACTAGATACAGCTTGCAAGGTCAAAATAAACACACACACAGAAACACATGCACACATGGACATTAACAAAGCCAGAATACTGCAAAGGAAATAAAGCAAGACTATTGCGTTTGAAATAAAGATATCACAGGTTAGAAATACCATAGAAAAGCAGTGACAATAATAATGATGTGAAATATAAATGCTGACGCACCAGTATGGAGGACGGGTAGCAAGCGATGTAAGGGGCTGGGGAGGAGGCAGGAAGTCTCCGCCTGTGCTTGTCAGCATCGGAGTGCCGAAGGCTCCATTAAGGTGATGCTTAATGTGAAGGAACTGTTCGGGTCCTGTCCTGTGTGCCGGCGTCGGTGTGCCAGAAATGCTTGTTAGCAGGTCATCATGTTGTGATCTCACACAATTGTAAGTAGATGCACAATAATAGACACTGGGTCCTTGAATCAGACTGACCGGAGGGACCCTGCATTGCTTGCATGGTGGCCCAACCATTGATATAAGCAACCTCTCTAATTATAGCCTTTGTTTTACAACACCAGCCCCAGTTTCATGATCAAAATGTTTATGTTCTTATGTCACTAATGTTTTCAAATGTGAAATGGGCTTTTTTTGGTTGTTTTTTTATCGCAGCATAAATGTTCCATCATTGGATAATGAAGTTCAAGTTTCAATTTAATTGAAGAGCCAAATACGGCCCACGGCCCCATTCTAACCAGCCCGCAAAAGCTTGCCTGGAATTAAGAAAATAAAACTTTCAAAATTTTGCATAATGCACTGCTTTAACTTTGAAACTTGTTTACAGTGTGTGTGCGTCGTTGACGTACAGGTATTCTGAAACGAGTCTGAGTGTATGTGATAGAAACCGCATTTATTAAAAAAACAGAAAAAAAAATCACAAAAAACTGTCTTTCGTACTTTATCGTATGGCTTTTGCCTACCATACACTTTGTGAGTGCTCTGGTTCCCCTTTAATGAGGGTCATTCTTGTAACTAGTTATTAATCACACGGGGTTACAGATTTTATTTTATGCAACACCACGGCTGGAGGGATCGCCTCAAGTCCACCTAGTTACCGCCTTCCTGGATCTTGTTTTAAAACACATTTTTTAAAAAATGTGTTCTGTGTGTTTCACATTTTTCACATTCATACAGAAAGTGTTCTAGAGTTTCTTGTTTTTCTTTACAAGCTATGCACCCTTCTGTATTGCCAAGCTCATCAGGATACCGTTGTGTCAATTCTGTAAGCAGTGCCATTTACTAATTTCAACGTAGAAACAACATTAATAACCAGATTGAATTTCAAACTTTTGGCCCGGCCCGCCACAGTATTTTCTACTTCTCATTTGTCCCCTTGGGAAAAATAATTGCCCATCTCTGCTCTATAGTGACAATGTTGTAGAAAAAAAAGAAATACAGGCAATCGGGTAAACTAAAACTGGAATGTTCTGCAAACAAGTTCAGCAGGCATGGCGCAGGTGTGGCGACGAAGATGGAAAAAACACCGGTGGCCAACTGGCAGCCTTAATATAAATGTACATTTAACTGACCTTTTGTTTGGTCTGTGGCCTTATATCTGAACAATGTAATACTCTTTGCTAGCCACTAATATTCAATAGAGGATGCAACAATTTGGACATTAATGTGTGTTTACCTCAACAGTAATGGTGCTAATTAACTCTAACACTATTCACTGCTTGGACAAACACAGACTACAGCAGGTTTAATCAAGACTTTACACAATAACCTAACTTTGTTAGTGCTTTATTGATACTCAATGCTGCTGTCGGTAGAAATAAATTCACTTTATACGAATAATCACACAAATATATCCCAAGATTCCTTTGTGTGTGTGTGTGTGTGTGCGCACACACGCACACGCACATGCTGGCATATAAAACACTGACGAAGTGCTGAAGTGTAGATGTTCCTGGAAGGCTAAGTGTGAGAAAAGCTGGTGAGTCAGTGGCAAATTTATGTGCTGCATCTGAAGCAAATGTTAAATGGGTCACTTCGGCACTATTTAGAAAAGAAAGACAGAAAGAAAAAAAAGGTTCCCTGCTGGTTTCTCTGTCTAGGATTCATTACATCTAAGACAGACAATTTATTCCACTGTTCTTGAGACCTATATTTAGACATGAACTTTCCTCTCTCTACCGTAAGTAAAAAAAAAAGGCTTGTTGCATCTATAATCAGCAAATATTGGTTTCTCTTTTTTTAACAAACATGCACTTTTGATCCTTATTTCAGTCAATTTTCAAATCGCAGATTACAAGGGACTATGCTGAAAATATATCGTCTTGAGTGACTGGTAACTTTTGTTTGAAGTGTGTTAGACCATTGGTGTGTTTTTATGATGTAAGATGGTTGAAATATTCGTAAAAAGAAAAAAATGAATATATTGTTTCCTTTTGTGTTTTCCAAAATTTTGCATTTTTGTTCTAACATAAAGACAAAATTGATGTCCTATAATGGGGATATTTGCAGGGAGATGCTATAAGAATCCCCATATCAAAGTCTATAATAACTTTAACTCAAATACAAGATCCATTACTGTGTTTTATACAAGATAAAAATGATGCATAGTCTGTGGGTTGACACTATTAATGTGTGGTTTAGGGGTTTAGGACAGGAATGGTGAGGCACAGAATGATCTGGGAAAAAAAACCAAAACAAAATAAAACAACTGCTGAATGGCTAGTGGGCTCCTAAGAGGTAATGGTTAGAATTTTAAAAACATTGATTGAAGTTTATGGATTCCGAGGAATTGTGCTGAATCCAAAGTTTAGTCCAACTGGACTTAAGGTTTTCATCAAAACTTTTTACCTTCTCACCGGCTTCTTCAGTTCTAAACTTACTCAGGGTAGAGCTTGCAAATACAGCTTTTGTGGACCGTTAGTGTCCTAATGTCCTGGGTGGTTACCCGAGAGTCGATGGCAGGGTTGTTGGTACGGCCTTTTATCTAGTTAGAGTTAGGGTGCTCCCCCTTTTATCTGCTGGATCACATAATAATGAGTCACTAGATCTCATAAAATGATACAAACTTTTGGATTTTTGACAGAAAGAGTCAAGGACTGTATTGTACATAGGTGGTAGAAAGTGCCTTAGTCCACCAGTTCTATTTAGGGATGGTTTTTCCAACTTGACATGAATGACTTCCTTGGCACTCCTCTCAAACCAGTGATCTTCTCTGGTCAGCACAGTACATTTAGGTGTCGGTGGAGTGCTGAGTCCTGTCCTAATGAGGTGGCACATCTCTGTTGGGCCAGTCGTTTGTGGAGTGGCTGTTCAGTTTCCCCAATGCACAGTTCCTTACATTTCTCCTGGCACTGTACAGCATAGACAGCATTGTGTTGGAGGGTTTGAACTGTACTGGAATGTTGTGTTTTAGGAGGATTCTCCAGAATTTTTGTGAAACTTCACACAGGTGAGAATGAGACACAAACATTGTGCTAAATAATTATAGATTTTTTTTTAATCTTAATAAAGATTTAGAATATTAATAAAGATTTGTTTTGATGGCTCTGATGTTAGCTGCAGCATTATTATGCTTTAATTCACAAAGGAGAAAGAGGTACTAGGTCACCCGAGTAATCTTTAAAGCTCATTTTCCAAACTCAAAACATCAAACCAAAACAAGCCTCTGGACCAGGCCAGGTATACTTTTAACAGTAACAGCACAGAATTCCTGTACAAGCACTGGGCGTGAGTCTGTCTTATTCCCTGTAAGTCACGCACATCAGCTTCTGTAACCCTTTTGAGCTAAAGACAGGTTCGGGAATGGTGTTCAGTTCTTCTACAGTTGTAGTCAGATGCTGTCAACCCATAACATTATACCCCCAAGCGCAATACGTCTCCACCAAGAAGAAAAAGAAGAAAAAAAAGGGTGTTGAATACGTCTCGTTTGCTTGATCTATTTTCGGTCACATGCTAACATGAAGTGCTTTGACAGAAGAAGAAATAAAAAAAGCACATTTGCAGCGCAACCGAACGTAAAGAACGCTTAAATCATCTGTTTATGATGCACGGCAACTTGGTTGGAGCATGTATGAGAAACAGCCTCATCCCTCACTGTCACTAGCTTCCTCTGACTGGACCAGGATCGACCTCAGGCTGTTGGAAAACAAACTTCTGACTGGCTGTTGAAAGTGTAATTATTGACAGATGCGACATGCCAGTGATTTATTGTCGGGCTTTTAGCAAAAGATAAAATGTAAATCAGCACAATAGCTGTCATTTTGAGGACTGGAAAAGGGAATAGTTAGTGTGCAGATTGATTTGCACGTTTCGCGTGACCGGGAAATTAAGCAGCACGTCATTTGCCCGGTGATTTGGGATTGGTGAGATTTACAAGAGCAATTATGGAAGATGCTGAGTAAGATATCTGCTCCTGGGACGTGAATATGAAGTTCTTTTTATTTATGTGCTGGTGCAGATCAGGTTTTTATTCCTGTTCTGGGTCTTCTTCTTGGACGTTGAGATTTGGGTTAGTATTGTGAGAGATTGCAGGGTTGTCAGTATAGGAGAGACATGATCAGTGTCATTTACGGCTGCCCTTATATAATAATAAAATCTGAAAAGATCATGTCATTAACATAGAAATGGCCACTCTACTGTTTAGAGAACATTCAGACTCAGTTTGGACGCTGTTCTATGTAACTTAATAGAACATAAAAGTCAAAGATTAGGACAGGTGGAATTTCTATGCCAGCTCTAACAAGAAAATCAGACATGCGACACCTGACAGCGATACCTTAGTCAGAGATGATTCAACCTGTCATCACAACAGTTTAAACCCTGACGAACATTCAGAGAAAGTGCTATGTACATGTGTTTATAAAGATTGTTTAAAAGAAAAGAAGTTTATAAAGATGCTTGATGAAGATTGTACGAAATGAGTTCTGTGAAAATCCAATTTTAAAAAGTACGTACTTTGGAAATATGGTTTTACACTTTTGCACAATGGCCAGGTGGTAATGTATAGTATGGGAAGCATGAATAATAATGCATTAAATGAAAACCCAGATACAAGATTTACTAAAAAAAACTGATGTGAGCTCCACTATTATTTAAGCAAACACAGTCAACTTGCTTACAACTCCATTTTGATAAATGAAATGTATAACGTATTATCACCTCACTACACAGACACCTCATGAAGTCCTCGTGAAGATTTTGTGTTCTTGTATTCCTTTTTTTTCCTTCGTAATATTTAGTCACGCCTCTTTTGCCTTCATTTCATAAATTTTAACACATTAAACAGGGAAGCTATTATAGGCGCGAGGTTCATTTCCACCCCCTCAGATTTTTCATGCATATATTGCAGCACAGCCATCATTATTGGACTCCTTGTGACCTCTGGCTGTTTAGAATTCATCACTGTGCATCCAAGTTATTTACTGCCCTGTAATATTGCCTTATATTTCGGTTCAATGACTTAATGATTAAAAGCAAACAGACTTTAATTTCTCCCTGCTAAACGATGGTGTGCGCTCCCTCTGTCTCCAGCGCATCTGTTACAAAATGATAATGTGGGCCATGAAAATATGTCACCTTCTATTTATAGGCTGCCGCCTAACATTTTTTTTGCAGTTGAATTGTCATTGTTGTACATGCGCCACACTTCTAGACCCCCTTAAAATCTAAACGAGCCTTGTTCGATGTGAGCCACAGTCCAAAGTTAAAAGATTATGTCATCTTTTCATGGTGATAATATTAGAAAAATATCTATCTGCCTGCCTATCCATCTCTTTCGATCCCTAATCAGCAGTTTATTTCTTCAGATCAGATTTTTGATGTGCTAAAGATTTGGCAGGATACTCTTGTCCTCTTCAGTAACAGATTAAGCAACACTTTATCACCCCTGATAGCTTCCTGGTGCCTGTAAAGGGCAGAAGGGTTAGATAATACCCCTGACAGACCCACCAAGAGCCAATTTTCTAATGTATGCATCAAAGCCCAGTACTGCTGAGCTCAGTCGTGACACAGACAGAGCACAGCTCTATAGTCTTACACACATCTGATAATTAATTGGCTGCAAAAAAGCCAGGTGCAACACATAAGAAGAGACTTAAGGCCGACAAAATGAAATTATGTCAGGCAGTCATGCCTTAAGTTCCAAATCAGGAACCTTCGACACTTTATGTAATGTTCTTTACAATCATTTCCCGATGACGATGCATGGTGTAGGAGTGCTTGCTGGGAAGAGTAGAGGGGAAGATATCAGTCCATCAAAAAGGGGCATCAGTCACTCCGACACACATGCTGTCATTGAAGGCAGCAATTGTTGCTTCAATCTAACCAATGTTAGTAGCTAAGGTTCAAGAACAACTTGCTGTACTATTTCACAATAAATATTAAGACACTAATGCTCAGCAGACCCAGAGGGGTTCACATGACTGCACCAGTAAAAGGCCGATTAAGATCATGTGTCTGATTGGAAGGCAGTAGAACTTGTAAGCTGTCAAAATGTCAATAAGAGAGTCACTCCTCATACGAATATACATGTTTAGAAAATAGGAAATGACTGGGACAGTAACAGCGCCGTCATTAGAAGATCATCTCAAACAAAATAAATCTCTTTTGTCCAGCGATGAAGAAAGTGCAATGTGTATTTGTGCCGTCGACCCATTTCATGCTTTTGTACCGCAAGTTGTTGTCTCATCAGTCAGAGGGCAAAACTGACTAAATGACAGAACAAAGCATTTCCTACCTTTACAAAATTCATAACTGATTATGACAGGGTATCTTATTATTGCGGCATCAGTCATTTGCGTCACACCACAGTAAAATGAACTCATTTCATGGTCCACCGGTTCATTCACAGGGATCTGCAAGGCAAGAGTTGCCACTCGCCCTTTTTGTGGCTGGTCAGGGCAGGATTTCAGGCTGGAATCAAGCAGCTGGGTTTGATCCCAACCTCCTGCTGGGGCTAGCCATGATGTCAGATCCTGGAAATCCAGACTCTTCCCGAGTCGAAATTAACTTTTTTATCCGTTTTTATAAAGTTCGATTTGAAATGAGTGTAACCCGCTGGTGCAAGTGTAACTCTGACACCAAAGACATGCAATAAGAAGGTTCTTTGAGAATCTTGGGCAGAGAAAAGGTGTATTTGTAACAATCAACGATTTATTATTGAGGGATTTTTTTCCTCCCCAATGTGCTTACTTGAAAGTCCAGGCCCTGGGTTTCTGTCTCTGTAAAGCACCTAGAAACAATTTTATGTAAATGGTGCTATATAAATTAAACGGAATTGAACTGAATTGATTTTTTTTTTCATTTACATGATCACTTGGTTTTTTTTTTAGCATCAATTGTATCTCATTGACACAATTTTCATTTTTGATGTCACAATTTGTGTGTAAATAACCCGAAACATTGTGGGGGAAAAAAAGGAAAAGAGTAAGAGCTCTGTCCAAAAAAAGTGTTCCATAGACCTCTCTTCTGTCTGTGTAGTGCAGAGCATCTTCCTTAAAAGTGTCCAGCCTAATGAAGAAGAAGCATGTTGGGGGAAAAGATGGAAGAAGATAATAAATGATTAACAATTGTCAGGAGCAATCAAGGGGGAATGGTGCTTGATCTACACAGTAGCAAGTTTGGGAAATCTCAAGAACTGTTCTGCACAGAAAAACATGAATATACAACAGTGCAAAACACGAGTATACACAATATACAAACACTGTACAATCTACATACTTCACCGATTGGTTTTTAAACAAAGGCTAAGTTACAGAATTATTTAGCTCTCAAGCTAACTACTGTAAGCAACATGGGGTGCAACTAAATAGCTAACTCAGCGGGGTATCTGTCTACATATGCATACAAGCTGTAGGCAATCTTCTAGTGGGGTACTCAGCTGTATGTCTCTCAAAAAATTCATTCAATCATACTCAAACACATTTACAGTTTTTAACTTGTAGTACTCTTCATGTTTGCTTGTTGTGAAGGCAGAAAAAATTGAGTCACACTATCTGGCTCGGCCTCGGCAAATGCGGTTCTGTTTTTTAACACCACTAGGTGGCGACAATGGGTCACCATCTTACGCAGAAAAATCACACCCATTCCTAATCACGTTCAACAGCTGGGCTACATGAGCCTAGCTAGCCTAGCAATTAGGCTAAAAATAAGTTAACGTTTTCTTTAGTATTCTCTAGCCTACGGCCACATCAAAGGAATTTGCAGCTGCTCACTCTTAAAAATATTCTATATACTTACAAAGTAGAACCTGCAATGAGGCGAATCACTCCATCTTGCTGCCACTGGAGCTATGATAGGTTTTTTTTTTTTTTGTCTCTCTCTGCAATTAGTACATAGTAACACTTTTATCGTAGCTACTTAAAAACTTAAAAAAAAGCAATGCTTTACTGTACCTTCAATTTAAAACCTAATCATTTTAGAAGACTCAAATAGGTTATTGTGCTTGATGGTAGTCTTTTAATTACCTCTCGGTGAGTGTGCAATAGGTTAAATAGAATGAGTTTATTTTTAATGAACCTGAATCCATCTTCCTGGATATGCGTATTCCTAAAATCGGTGTTTACGTAACACTAATTTTTTGCTCATGTTTGGCAGTGCTGGCCTGTTTGAGTCATCTCAGAGATAAATATATTACAGACATTAATGTGTCCTGTCACTTACTATAATGCTGCTGATGCTGATGCTGCCGTGGCTACTTTTCAGATACAAAGGCAAGGCGTACTTGCCCCAGGCAACGACACGCGCTTCCCTTTGAGGCGCCGCATCGGTTACGCTGCCTCCACCATCGCGCTCGCATACGCTTTTGTACTTCGCTGGCTCGATCTTGCCAAGTGCCAGGATGAGAAAGCGAGCAGTGCCTCAGCAGCTTTTTGTCAAGACAGGCGCAGAGTGTTCCTGATCTGGTGCCGTGGGTCTTCTCGACAAGCGGGAATAAAACCGACAAGCCACCATGCGCAAAAGTCACTTTCAGTAAGGACATACTAAACTGTCTCAAAATGGGCCACTTGCCTATTTTTGGACAACATAAAAGAGGTATGGTTCTGTAATTCCCACAGCAATGAGGATAAAAAGTAATTTATTCTTTGAATCTTTAGCCTAGAGCCAAAGTAAAACAGCTTAATTTCTACTAAGTATCTCATTTTAGGGCTAGAGGCTGCCAAGCTTTTATGTAGCTTCATCGTGGCGAAATCTATACTAAACACTGTGAGATTGGAGCTGTGAGGAAAGAAATAGAAGCCGGTGAAAATGCAGCTACGTGCATTCTTTCCTGGCTGATGTGCATGCTCCCTTGATTCCCCTCCTACACGCATATACAGTAGGTGTCCTGGTGCCTTTCATCATCTCTTTTGGACACAACTTTGCAAAGTGCTGGCTCATCAGTGGCTGACCCCCCTAGAGTCTCAGGCGCAGTCTGGGCCTAATAACCCTGATGCTAATTTGGCTGCAAAGCTCTCTTATGATAAAAGCCGCTCTGCTGGGAGCTGTATAAAATTGCCCTGTAGCAATCGCAACCCTCAGAATTTCCTGACACGCTGACTCCTGATCGGCGGTCACAAGTTCCTGCCCAATTTTATTTAAAAAGTAAAAAAACTTTGACAAATAACCCTCTCTTTGCTCTCTATTACTGTTAGTCATAAATAAATATATGCTTATTTTAAATTTTGAGTTTTAATATCCTGCCCAAAGTCATTTGGGCATGTCGTACGAATCTGGGTTCAGTAAGTTTTTTTTTGTCAGTTTTGGAATTGTTTTTCAGAACTTTTGTCTTCAAAGCAAAACAAAACTCAGTCTTTGAAAAGTAGAACAATTTTACTGTGGTCCCAACAGTGTATAAAGGTTGCGTCTTACAAACACAGTAGCTGTGTGCTACTGTATTCCTTTTTGCACTCTCCTTTAAGAAAGTTACCATTTGCCTAATCATCACAAGGGTTATAAAAAAAATGGTTGTCTGAAAAGAAAGGATATGGAATTCCTTGTGGGGCTCCGGAAGGCTTTTCCAGATGCACCTTTGAAGTCTGGAGCCTGTGTTCTGCAGCTAAGATCAGCTCCAACCTCGGAGATGGTTGCCGGGGGCAGACCTACCGGGGACGGCTGCCCTCAGACTTTATTGTATTCTTAATACCGAACTTGGGAGGAAAATTATGTCGACAAGCCTAACCCTAACCCATTGTTACATCCATAGGCATGAAAGCATTAAAATAGGCAATAAAACAATAGTATTTTGTTTGCTGCAATTTATCATGTAACAAAACAAACAAAATACAAAATTACATGTAGCCTGAGTAGATCAGCAGCTTTTAAAAAAAAAAAAAAAAATCACTATTACAAAGTCAACACAGTACACTCTTTATAGAAATAAATACTTTTGTGTTTTGATCATGCATTTGCCATAGTACAGTTAACAGTTAATATATTATGATAATATTTGTAATATTATTATTACAGTAATTAGCTACATGTGCTGCGTTCAGGTCCCCTGTGGACTTGCAGCACATAGAAGCTGAACATGGAACAATGGGGAAGCAGATCGTAATAACAGGGAAGCAGGGGGTACGGGTGCAATTTCTGCTAAAGCACATGGCGTGTTTTTATTTTCAGTGTAATTACCCTCTTTTCTTTTCTCCCAGGCTTGTGTACTTTTTGTTGGAGCGAAAATATGAATTCACCCTTTTACCATTTGTCATAATCATGTTTTCCTCTCCGGGTACTCTGTTTTCTCCCACACTCCAAAACACATGCTCTCCAACTTGATTAGAGACTCTGAAATGCTCTGAAAATATAACTTATAAGATCTACTTAATAAAGTCCTCATATCTATTTGCACTCACACTAAGTAAGTAAATTTGAAAAAAAAAGTAAACTGCTGTGATATCAAGTATATTTCACTCACTAGTATCAACTAAATTATATTTTTCACATTTTTAGATCTATTTAGTTATAGTAATTAAGTCCTTCTCATGCTAATCCTAAGTAAATCTTACATGCATTTAATGATTACAAGTTTTTTATTAAAAAAACAAACAAACTAGGATTAGGTTTAATTAGGTTTTTGGTTTTTCTTTACTTTTAAAATCATTTGACACATGCCCTCGATAAAATGTTTAGCTATTTGCCAATTTTAGGGACTTTATTAGGCTTCACTGGTATGAGTGATAGATGATCACATCACCAACACAATCTTAAAAAATATACAGAAATAGAATAAACTGAATTTTGATGACATACAGTTGCGATTGCTCAAATGTATCAGTTCGTGCTTTAAACACTAATGCTTTGTCCCCAATTTTTTTTTAATGAAATCCTAATCTGGGAAGCAAGTGCAAACAAGTGCCTCAAAACGTTTAAGAGAAAACAACATTGTACCACTGTAACATTTGATAAAACCACCGTTTAACCAACAATTATAAAAACCAAAATAGAAAGGTAAATAGATGAATGGGTGGGCATGTGTGTATTAGCACCATTCAAGACAGCAATTTCACATTTTAGGTGTGCACTTTTGGGAAAAGCTTAACCTGATCTAGTTTAAGCAAAGGTTTCTGAAATACCTCAAAAGTGTAGTAGTGTTGTTGGGTATGTGGGAGTGAGGGCGTAGACCAGTCCCATAAGAAACACACATGCATGTGGCACCGTTGCCACATGCAAACAGCATCTTCCCACTTCAAGAAGCATCCACGGGGTCCTCTCTATCAGCACCATGGATGACTAGGACCTTGATGATATGGACAATGACATCATTGCGGTTGTCCCTCTGCATTTATTAGATAAATAGCAAAATTTTATTCAGAAATAAAGAAAAAAATAATAAAGTTTCAGTCACAAAGCAATCCTAATGGGAGTCAGAATTATTTTCAAATGAACTAGCACAATATGGCCTATGGAAGCAGTTACCAACCTGGGTTGGAGAGAGGCAGACACCACCTCGGCCTTTAAGATCAAACTTAAAACCTTTCTGTACAGTAAAGTGTACAGTTAATCTTAAACAAAGTGTGATGGGTCTAGTTACAGTCAGTTCTCACGATTACAGGTAGAATATGCTAATGTCACAGCGCTCAGTCTGAACCCGCTTTCACCCTCCTCTCTTTGTTACTTGTGTCTACATGCCTGGTTAGACACACCTGAGCTGCACCACTGACGAGACACGTCGGCAGCCCATCGGTAATCAGGACTGCTATAAAAACTGCCGGCTGAGATAGACACTTTGTCAGATTGTTTCTTTGTAATGAGCAGTCCAGCATTGTGGTTTGTGGACTGATTGTTTGAATGCTGAAACTGCCTGTATACCCGACCTTGATTTTTGCCTGACCCTGTGGACTGTAAATTGTTGAATTAAAACATTGCTTGTTTAATTCCTGAGCTGTGTTGCACTTGGATCCAGACCCACACTGTGACAGGCTCATCAAACTTTTCAAATTCTTCAGTCTTTAGCATGCTATGCTGCTATAGCTCCACGCTGCTGGGACACAAACATGATCCACTGAGCAGTTCCCCAATTCCCAACACCAACCACCATCTCTACTTCCTCAACTCCTCATCTCCTTTTCCTCTCACTGGGATTATCAACATATGTGTAGTCTTCCTTGCTGTTTTGTGTTTCTCTTCCCCTCTTCCTCTTCTCCTTAACCAAGCTCTGATTGGTGCAAAGTCTGGGTTGTCATCTTGGGCCTGGTGCAACTCCTCCATAGTCCTTCCACAAAACAGTGTGGCCTCTCTCCTATTGGTCACATAGATAAGCTCTGGTTTAATGTCTGCACTGGTTCTATTTGTCTGTGTTAGCCCCCACTTGCACCTGGTTGCAGTTGCTGTGCATGTGGTAAACTGCTGTGAGAAAGAGTCCAGCAGATGGCACGAGCAAGACTGGCAGCACGGTCTGCGGGAGAGGTTATCAGCATTAGCGTGTCCTGGGCAATGAACAATCACAAAGTCGAACTTTGTCAACTTTGCAGCCACCCGGCCAACTGACCTCTGACAATCACAAAGTCGAACTCTGTCAACTTTGCAGCCACCCGGCCAACTGACCCTCTGGCTTTTCCATTTGTTGTAGCCAGCACAAGCTGCTGTGGTCAGTACACACATTAAATAGCCGCCCAAGTAGATACTGCCTATAGTGTGTGTCATAAAACCTAAAATAGCTAACAACTCCAGTCTTGTGGTACAATATTTCTGTTCAGTTTTGGCTAGTTTGCAGCTCCCGTATGCCAGCACACATTCTGCACCACATATTACTTTATTTAACTTAAACATTAAAATAAGTAAACACAGTGCTAATTCTACAGGTACAGTTCCCTCAAGTATATATCGTAAAATACATCAGAAAGGTAATTTGTGCTGTAAAATCAGTCCGGGCGTGAAGTCAAAACAGGAAACCAGAGCTCTGAAGCAAGTTTTATTAACACAATTGCATTTGCAGACTCTTCTACAAATCCGGGGCCTTGTTCCCACTCCAATACAAACTTTACAAACTTGAGACCCTAAGGACTTTCAACAAATTTCCCCAATGAATGGGCACCAATAATGTCAGCAATCACAGAAAATACTGTCCTTTTACGTTTTCTAAACAGGGCACAAAATACCATACTCTTTAAAGCTTTTCAGATCCATTAATAAAGGCTCCAGCACTTGAGAATACCAAACTGCTTAATGCCATCTGCCTTACATAAAATTGCCAAGTAAATAAATTAAAAGGTAGACCACGATAAATCAGTATTATCAGAAAACACCCAGTAGACACCTCACGTTCCTCACGGATTACATATTTTAAATTACTAGCATAGCAGTACAAGTCAAAACTCTACTCGGTAGATAACTATTTTCCTTGAAATGGGAACCATCATAAAAACTACTACAGCCACACAAACAAGGATAATTTAGAGTCAACTTTTTCCAAATGTCACTATTTTTCAGTCAGAACATCTTACTACACATGATTTAGAGACGTAAACAAGAACAACCTGGGTTTTTGAGACTTCAGACTTCACACTGTAATGAAAATATTTTTTTTTACAAAAGAAGATGAGAAAAAAGGTTTCAGATTGTGAGATGCAGAAACCCTACCCTGAAGCAAAAATCTACCCCCTCTTTTTTTTTCATATTTTGGGACATATAGGCGGTTTTTTTAAAAAAAAAAAAAAAAAAAAAAAAAAGAATGTTATCAAGGACAAAACTCAAAGCAAGTGGAATTCCTATTGAGCAAACCAGCGGTGGAGCAGCTGCGGCAAAAACTAAATAGAATAAGTGGGATAGGCAGATTCAGCTCTCTAGAAACAAGTTTGCCTTTTATGTTTGTGGAGACATTTGATTCATAATAAACATACAGAGAGATGTTCTCTCTCCCCCCCGACCCCGCCCAACTCCTTCATCAATTCCACAATTCATCAGGAGCCCATCCTCGGCTGTTTTTGCCTTTTGAAACATTTTCTTTCATTCACTTACCAGCTCTATTCTCTAGAACCTAAACCGTTCTCCCGCTTGTGTACGGTATTTCAGCTCCAGTTTGAACTGATACTCTTTTATCCGACTTCAGTATTAAAGTCTTAGATCTTCTGCAGTAAAATATTGGTTTTCTGAGATTTTTTTTTTTTTTTTTAATTTTACATTGGCCCAGTGGGAGCTATAAATGTATGTATGAATACCCTTTTCATCCGCAGACACTAAATGTTTTATAATGAACGTGCTGTGCCTTCCAAAGGCGCTATTATGGTAAGTCATCTAAACTGCTTTGTTAATTCATTCATACAAGACAACCACTGAGATGTTTGTCATACCTTCTTCTTTTTTTCCTTGTTCACAGTTTGATTTGGGTTTAATTTGCTTAAATTGAAGAAGAAAGATTCCTTTTTACGTCTCAGAGAACACCTCCTTTTACACTGATTGATACACAGGAGATGCAGGCATACACAGAAACATGGAGTCGTTACAGGTGATGTCAGAGGAAGGACGCTGACCTGGACAGGGCGCTCTGCTTTTAGGGCTGCGCTGCCTTGCTCAAATGCATCTCAGTTCTTCCGGAAGCACCCAGCACCTCTCTTGCTTTCCGGTGTTTTGTTGTTGACACACATTCATTACCACAGCAACACACCAGTGAGTCATCATTTGTCTTTACACAGGAGGATATGAGGGCTGTAGATGAGAACACTCCGGCTGCTTCTTTTTTTTTTTAATCACTACTCGTGGAGACATAATTTAGAAGAAGCAGTTTCACTGCTCAGAATTTTTTAAAAAAGTTATTCAGTGCTGATGAGCATTATTGGTAATGACGGCATCCACAGTCCATCCACACGGTGACATAATGACCTCATAGAAGGTGACATTGAACCCCCACCTTTGCCTTTTGAATTTTTTTCACCATCTTTGTTTTTCCAGTCTGACAGGCACCATATGCAATAGGAATCATAATTAAATGAGTTTTCCTCATATAGGTGGAAAAACTTCATTAAAAAATGTGACAGGAGCCTCAGTTCTATAAATAAGACCATGCAGGTGTGAGACCAATAGGAATTCTTCATGATGACAAACGGATGTACACTTGAAAACGAAGCACCGACCTCTCCCATACGTTAGAAGTGGTGGTGGGGGTGATGGTGGTGGGGTGTCTCTATGATAGCTCCATCCATCTAGCAATAATGCATTTGTAGGCATGTCGACAGCGCTCTCCTGAGCAGCCCTGTCCTCCTCTCTTCTGCTTGTCTTGTCTCCTATTTACCCTCCATGTTTTCTGCTTCTCCCTTTGTTTCACTCTTCCTGTTCACTATAATAGAGTAAGTGGCCCATATAAACCTGCCTGCAGCTCCCTGCGGTGCTCCTGGTCTGTTGTTTGTTTTTTTTTTTTTTTTCCTCTGTCCCAACCTTATAACTAATCTCTATTTTGGCAGACAACTCCCTCTGCTCCTCACAGATGCTGGCTTTAAAAGTATTTGGGAGGCACAGTGCAGTAAAGGCAGCATTCTGAGCCTCTTAGAAGACAGTGTAATATTTGTTTGCTGCACCCTCCTTATTTTTATTTTTCATCTCCGGTGGGTGATCTGATCAAAACCAGAGTGTGACAACAGAAGGGGCAGGGTTGGTACTAGTGGGGTGGGTGAGATTATGTATGCTGGGGGAAAGTCAACGACAAGGTACCTTTACAGCTGCCTTGTCAGCAAATACCCAAGAATATTAAAGTTATGTGTCCACAGGCAGGCAGCTGCTGCACACACCTCATCTAAAAAAAGGTGAGGTGAAATTTATTATTAATGTAATCCCAAAGACATGTGAACTGAAAAAAAAGCTCCTATTAAAAAATTGCATTCTTGCAACCAGGCCAATATTTAGATTAACCACTTGTGAAAACAATCAAATCTATTCCTTTTACATTCATAAAGCTTCGGCAATGGTTGCCGCACAGGAGGAGACACTTGAATGCATCACCACCAGAGCCAAATGTCCTTTCTTTAAATTCAACATGCACTGACAACTGAATAGAAATAGTTTTCCAGACAGCTCAAGTTTGGTACATATTCTGTCCAAATTCTATCATCGAAGAGACACTTTGCTCATTTACAATCTGTGCTGAAGTATTGCTATTTCCATAATTCACAATATAAGTTTTTCCTTCCTTATTAGTGTTTTTTATTCGTTATCTAAAGTGCTTTTTGATAAAAAAAAATCGTCCATGACAGGACAAAGCCGGACAGCTGCTCATTTTTCTCTTTCAGTGTTTAATTCATTAATTCTATGAAACAAAACTCGAACAAAGAAAAACTTAGGTCTTTAGAATGGAATAAAAAAGACCAAATCTCCACAAGGCCAAATCTTACTGCACCGCCTGCGACTTTGATTTTGAAATGTTTTAGGCACTCCTGGGCCAGTTGGGAAGGCGTTTGGCTTTTCACAGTTCCTTTTAATCAAAGTCCAGGTCCTTGTTCCAGCCTGATCCCTTTAAACCATTTTAAAAGAAATACTGAAAAGCCATTCAGCACCGTTGCGTTTCCTGTTTACTGGAGACTCTTAGGGTTCAATGTGGTGATTAATTGCTAGGATATCTGAATCTTATTCATTACCAGGGTGTTATTCATATATCATCGTGAAAAAATAAATGATTCATCAAAAATGAATCCTCTCAGATACTTTTTTGTCATATTGTAATGCTGAGGTCACCAAAACCCAGAGTAAGCCTCAGAGTGTCATCCTCTGATCCAGCTTAGCAAACTGTAATAGCAGCTGCCAAAATAAAGTAACAGACAATTGAGAAGTAGGAAATGACTGCACTGCACACCTTGAGGTTATAAAAAACAGGCGAGTGAAAGAATAAAAGGTCGGCAAGAGTGAAGAGACGTAAGAAGACAGCAGAAAAAATTGATTTGTCTGACTGTGATTAATTATGTGCCACATTTTTCCTGTTTTGGAAGAAGCAAGGCTATCTTTCCTCCCCGCCTCCCTTCGTCTGGCCATCACGCAGAGATTCATCTTTCCCTCCTCCTTCCCCTCCTCTCTGCTTCATTTACTCCCCATGGTTCACCTGAGATTGATAGTGCTCTTGTCTGATTGCGGTAATTATCCCTGTCCTGCTGCTGCGATGCATTATGCACAACAGACCCACAAAAAGCATCGGGCTGGGGGGGCTGTCAAGGCCAGATTGCCATTCATCGGCCTCTTGATGCATGCTGGGAAAAGCTTACTCAGGAGCTCTTCAAGGTTCTGGGAATAATGGTGACAGCTGATGTGTCAAGACAGAGGCCGGGGGAAAGCTTCATATGGACGCTGGTTGCTTTATCAGGAGCCGGTGCGTATGAAATCCCCTCCTACGGGTTTTTTCACGAGGTCAAAAAGACACCAACTCCTGAAAGGAAGCCTCAGTGGGACTCAGTCCTAAGGATAATGACTTGTAACTAGGTTAATGTCTGGTAGGGGCTAGGCTTTGAGACTCTTGCCCCTCTTATCATATTTCTACTCAATCTGTGTGTTCACAAAAGGTGGAGGTGGTTGGTGTTGCCATGCAACTCGGCTTCATGCCGCAAAGGTTGTGACGAGACAAAAAAAAAACCCTCATTCGAAGTGTGCATGCCTGCGCAAACAAGTAGTGCCTCAGGTTTGTGCCCCAGCTATCCTAATTTACCACGTTAGGACACAAGCTGTCAGCGACACATAGCTTGGCGCATTACTTCATTGCCATGTGTCATCTTTTGTGAAAAAAATGTCTTCTAAAACCCTAAGCCAGGCATGAGCAAAGTACGGCCCGGGGGCCACATGCGGCCCGTTAAACGTTTTAATACGGCCCGCCGAACATGAAAAAATTAAATGACAGTAATTTAAAAAAAGGCTCATTTTATTCATTTGATTTTCAGTGTTTTGAGACTGTTTTGAGATATTTTGTTCTAATGCTTTTCTTCATTTTCATTTGAAATTAAAACACATGTTTTCTCCATATCCCAAGATGTGTATTTTTTTCTCCAGTGAGGTGGGGTACCAAAGCACTCCATCCATCTACTACTGGTCCAGCCTCTTTGTCAAATGTTAGAACCCATTGTGGCCCACGAATCAAAAAATTTGCCCTCCCCTGCCCTAAGCTTTTGAGCTTTAATTTGCGAGCTGCAGCAGTGTCTGTTTTTTGGTTTTTTTTGTTTTTTTTAATGGATGTCCAACCACGCTGCTTACAGGCACAACCCAAAAACTTCCATATATAGCAGAAGTTTATCACACACACAATGGGAATAACTTTTACCTGAAGGAGTTTTCTCTTTACACTTACATGGATATTTCACTATGTGTCGCCTCGGGACGTTTAGATCTGACTCTTATTTATATTGTTTCTTTACTTCCTTTATTCTTGCCTTTTGTACCCTTTTATACCCTTTTTCTTATCACATTAACCCCCTCTTCTGCAAGCAATTCTTTTCTTACCAGGGTTGCTGTTTTATGATTTGTGCCTCCCCAGGGGTACCAGAAAGATTCAGGGGTGGCATGTGAAATGTCTCATAATATCTGGACAGCCTAACAAAATGGTGGAGCTTCACTCCGCACATGGTGAAATGCAAAACAATGTTAAACTAAACCTGCGGACAAAAAGTGGCAAGTTCAATTTTGCCCTGTTTGGATATAAAGATGTCTGGCTGATTTCCTCTGATGGTAGAGCTTGCCAGAATTGGATTTTAAAAAAGTAGACGCATTTACGGCATAGCCAAGAGTGTAGGTGATAACATCTGTGATCTGTTACAAGGGCCCAGCCAAGTTAATAACTACATGCTAACAGTTTTGAAAATCAATACATTTTGGCAAAGCTCTCCTGGAAGTTCCACTCTACACACATCACAGACATTGAGGTGTTTTGTTAAGTATAAGAGGGTCTGAACCCCCAAATAAAACAAAACAGAAGTCTGAACAGTTGCAGTAAAAAGGCTTTTTTGCCCCAAAAATAGTTAATGAAACAAGCTAAAAATCACTAGATGCACTAGGTAACACTTTTGCAAAAAAAAGACACCTAAAAGTGCTAACCCTAACCACAAGAAACACAAGAAGCAAAAAACTAGAGGGAACACAAGAAAACATGATCAAGGAAACTCAGAGAAAAACAGCAAAAAAAAAATTTGAAACAATCGTTTTGGCACAGGACCTTGAGATACCTGGCCTTTAATACCCACAGGCAATTTACATCTAAATGAGAAGCAGATATTCTCAAATGCTATAAATAACAACAAATGTCAAACTGTTTCATTGTGTGATTAAAAAGAATGATCCCAACTAGTTTTTTACATTAAGGTCTGCAACTTAAGCAGTTAAACATTTATAATTGGAAATATATTCATGCACGTAAGAGCAGTCATGTCATTTTTAACAGTAGCTCATGATTGATGCTTTAGCTTGTTTA